>JAULBR010140178.1:0-17975 GCA_032355825.1 Melanodrymia aurantiaca
TTGGGACATGGAAATATGTTCGGTTTAGAGGGAAATCTGGTTTACTGAGGGTTCAGTTTAGAGGGGTTTCACTGTATATATATATATATCTCCACGGTGCGGCACCCGGGCATTTGAATTACATTATACATATACTACAACTTTTTTTTTTAAAGGTTAACTACAGTACTTGTTTCCATGTTTGGTCGTCCGTATATAAAATATTTAATTGCTTCTGCAAGCCACGTGGCGTGTATGAAAAAAGTACCACATCATATGCAATTAATAACAAAAATATTTCTGTTAAGTCTGGTCTCATCTGGATTTCATCACATTTATCTATCATCTCATTTGCAAGCTCATTAATATCTAGAGAAAATAGACTCGGACTTAGATTACATCTCTGTCTAAGGTCGCTAGGGAAATAAAAAAATCTGTTAAACCTTCCATGATCGAAATGTTTTGTAAATACCCTTAAGACTATTCAAAAGCTTTTCCACAAAGTCCAATGTTCTGAAGAAGAAACAATAACCTTTTCTCATAAATAGAGTCAAATGCGTTCGTAAAATCAATGAAAGCTACAATTTACTTTTCCTTTTGTAATACAGTCAAACCTGTCTTAAGCAGCCACCTATAAGGGAGTAACAATGATTTGGCCTCTTAAACCAGGTGGCTGCTTAATACAGGTCGTAATTCACGAAAATTGATCATTTAGTGGATTATTAAGGTGACCCCTTAAACCAGTTGGCTGCTTTATACAGGTGGCCGTTCAAGCAGGTTTGACTGTATATGTTTGTACAGTAGCAAATTATATAAATACATTATCAATTGTAGAATACCCGACCCTAAAGCCAACTTGTGCTTCATCTATTTTACCACAGTCATTTTCCCAATCTGTAATTCTTTTGTTGATAACCGATTTTGCTGAAGGCCCGCTTTAACGCGATTTCGCGCGCGTTTTCGCTTACCTGTGATTTATCGTTTTAAAAGTATTTACAATCAAGTCCTTCTACAGCATCGCAATCGTGAGCGCTGCTTTTAAAACGCATCGATAGCGTTGTCCTAACGATTGCGCTGCCACAGTTGTATACATCGACATGGTTCATATAGAAATTTCACTCCTAAATTTAAGGGCCTTTTACGGCCAATGTAAGTAAAATTTAGGGAAATTTTCATGTGAAAAATACCTTTATTTCTTTAACATTGACGATGTTTTACGAATGAATCGTTGATATGATTTTGGCATTGTTTACACACGAACGTTTGAGATCAACAAATGAAACTAGATATCGATATATTTTTGGCAATTTACTTAATGTTTGCGGGGGAAAAATCTATCGATGTCAGGGCTTATATGGCCCAATTTAGGGTCCTTTGTGAACTTGCCCATAAAATATAGGGCTTTTTAGGGATAGATCATAAACAATAGGGACTTTTTAGGGCAACCTTTCAAATTCAGGGCCTTTTCAAGCTTGTATGAACCATGATCGATAACAGTTATATAACCATAACGAGGTTTTGCGGCCACGATACTAAATTGATACATTTTACAAAAATAACTATGTGGGTATTGTGAGTAGACCATACCGGGTGTAAAAGGAACGCAAGTCCGGCTGGAATGCAAGTCCGGTTATATCGTAACAAAATGGATTAAATACTAGAATTAATATTTGCGGAATGAAACACATAGTCAATTCAATTCAATTATTTATTGACAGTGATCACAGAGGCTTATTGGTATAAACAAACAATAGTAATAACATACAACATGTACATACAATTATGATAATAAATAAATAAATAACATACATGTTATAATAGTATGATATATTACAATATACATATACAACTGAACTATATCAATAAGGAGAATGTAAAATAATTATAATTATATACCGGTAGGTAACCGTAATGTATTATATACAAATTGACATTTAAATGCTACATATTATACATAATTGGTAATTACATTAATTTTAGATTAAGGAAGTGAATTTTAAATACTTTAAAATAGATATTTTCCCAAGTTACACAAACTATTTTTTTGTTTTTACTGGTCAGCAAATCTATTGGAACAACTTATCTTTTTATATTTACCAGTTTCTATTTCTAAAATGTGTGAAGACAGCCTCAATTTCGTAATACATGCAAGATGATGCTGTATAAATAACAGGTATAGATTTGACCAAATATTGTTGAATGTGTAAGTCTTGAACCAAGTATCTACAGAATATGCAACATTTCACACATGCATTATGATTTAGCTGATGGTAAAGATTCTGCAATGCTTGGTTAAATATCCTTTTCTTAATTAATAATAAATAATACATTGTGGGCATATTTCAAAAATGGTCAACACCAGACTTTAAAATTCAAATTATATTAAATGTAAATCTATTCATATTTTTCAACACCCACATAACTGTGTTGTATGAAACAAGACATATTTTAAGACTGTTCCATATTATCATGACTTTGTAGCCATTTCTATTAAAAAACGTGCAATGAATATTGATGTTTTAGTACACAGAACACACATTGATGATTACAATGTAGATGAGACAGAAAGTTTTGCTATCATGCAAGGTAGATACCTAATAGATATTAATGCACCATATTAACTTTTACAATTACGCATCATTTCATAGTATATCATTTGCATAATTAATGCAACCATAGTTGTCGGATGGAAAATTCTAATTAGTACACAGAACACTGACAATGTAGATGAGACAAAAAGTTTTGCTATCATGCAAGGTAGATAGATACCTAATAGATATGAATGTGCACCATATTAACTTTTACAATTAGGCACTATTTCATAGTATATCATTTGCATAATTAATTCAACCATCGTGGCTTCTTCATTTTCAATGAAATGTTGTTTTTTTTAAATTGATCTGATCAAAATAAAAATAACATAACCCAAATATAACCAAGCCCCAACTCTTAAAATGTTTTCATTTCAATTGCCTTTTTTTCATCAGGTATGCAAAACCTAAAGGGCGGCGGACCTAGAGATATACCATTTAAAGGAGCGGTCAGAATGCCCAGAACACACTTTAAATATAGGATGCAATTGTTTAATAACGTTCCCTTGTCGTTGCATGTGCCCTTTCAAACAACAACACTTTTTAGAGAATTTACATTTAGAACATTGATGATTAGCCTACAAACATTGATGATGGAAGCTCCAAAAGTGAGCTAGGCGGACCTCCCTAAATTTTTCGATTTATTATTTTATTATAATTTATATTAATTTTCATTTTTTACGTTGGTTTTGAAATTTCTCTAACTAGATGCTTCATTGGGCCCCCCAACTAAATGGATTTTCTGGTCCCTCTTTTAGCGTCAACTCCCCCATTTAAAGGATAGCACTGCCTTAACTTATTATTTTATGAGGAAATGATTGGTGTCATTATGTTTCTAGATCAGTCAGGTTTATGAAAAGAAGTATTCAAGAAACAAAGTACACAGTGATCCAAATTAAATATGACTTGTTGCATTTTTGAAGATCGTTGGTGCTGCGTTTCACTTTGTATTCACTAAACAAAATAACAGTTACAGTGGTGCCAAGGTTCATGTAGGCCTATGCTACATTTCGATGTAAATAAGCGATCTGGGAGGAACCCCGGGGATCGTACACCGGATCGTTTATTATTCTTTTTATTCATATAATTGATTAATGTGTTATTGCGCGAGCTGCAGCGGAATAAACAAACATTCCGAATTTACAAGCATCCCGAACTTACAAGCATTGACGATAAATAGTAAACAAATACTGTGCGTGCATCTTGTTTTGATTCCGATGATTACGTCACGGCCTATTTATAGTCTACAAGATGTCATTTTCATTTCAAATAGGCTATAACTCACCGAAAGCTAACTTAGATCTATGTGCAATAAATCGGAAATAAAAGAATGTCTTCACCGAAGCTTTTTCGCTTAAACATTGTGTCGGCGATATCATACTGGCTCTCAAATTTCACTTCCCAAAAGTTCTCGGCGTTCTTCGCGATGACGTCATGGCAAGCTTGGCGTCACGCGCTATTTTGTCAAGTAAAGCCCGCTGATGGAGTTGCACCCCACTCTATTTAGATTTTAAGTAATGTTTTTTACAGTATCCTCGTACCACTGTTGGCACAGGAAGTTGCGAGGTTGTACTTCAACTCTTTGAAAGTTGGGAGGAACGCACACACGCGTTTGTTGACAAAAGGAAGCAATTTTACAGGTAGGCCTACGATTAATTCGCCAAACATACTTTTAATTTAAGACGAGTGCCACAGTGGGTGCGCGTCTTATGCCATTTGTAACATAATTCTGGCTAATTATTAAAATTAACATTTATTTACATCAGGGCAGTGGCCTCGGGGGAGCGGGCCCGTAGCCAAGGGGGCCCCCCGCCCCCGCGTAATATTACCCCCACCCCCCTCCGCGCCAGAGAAAAAAAAATTGAGCTCAACCCATCCTCGCTACGGGCCCGCAGGGGAGTGCGAGGGGTGCGAATAAAATGTTAACATCAAAATACACTTAGAAATGAATAAAAACGAATCGTATATAAGATCCGGGAAGATCCGTGAATCAAAGCATTTTCAAATATTCTTAAACGTTTTTAATTTAAATTAAATTGTTTTTTTACAATTTAAAAACAAAAGTTTGTATTTGTGTTAAATTTGTTAATATACTGCGCATGTTTATTAAACCTATTTTTTTCACAATCGTGACCTCGAAATTTGACAGAATATTTGCATGCACAAAAACATGTATTTCCTTTCACGCATGCGCTACCACGAACCAACAAGGATGACTTATGCGAGTGTGATCCATATAGCAATCGTTTGTGAACTATTTTGCGTTCGTTTTAGTTATCTACAACATTACTTTCGTACGTACAGTACACGCGTTATCATGGGGCTTCAATGGTACCTATTTGTTCTATACACCGTTCTTCCATAGTCCTATATAACTATTATGGCTTATACCCAACTTAGTCAGTGTTGTCACTATGTATGCCTGACCAACGAGAAAATACAATGAATGTCGTCAATATTTTGTCATGTGGTCCTACCGTCTTGTTCCAGACATGTATTTCCAAAACATTCCAGAATGATTCAGTTATAGATTATAATAATAAATTAAAATACTTAAGGTCATCATCGATCAAAGAAAATGTCCATAAGTATAGCCTACAAATTATAATGTGATTTGTGATGAACATTCCTTTCCTGCAGAATATGTATGGTGCTTTTAAAATATTTTTTAATGCTATTTTGACGGAAATAAACCCCCACCTACCCCATTTAATGTTAAACCAAACACAACCCTTGGAGATGCTTGGAGGACATTGTCTTCTGCACTGAATTGTTTATCTTAATTCTTCTTCCCACCTACCAGGTTCTTTATCCAATTATACAAAGGATTTAATGATCCTGTTTCGTTTTCCGGACCAAAAACTCCTAGTAAAGTGGAGAATAACACTAACGAATATAACAGAGAAAATAATACGGTACAGAACATAAATATGCCAAACTGCACGAAGAACAAAATTTCTGCAAACACCATAAATAGTGAAGCACCCAACGTGGTGCACGCTCCTGAAAGGACGGATATACCAACATGCTCCAACATATCCTGTAGTCTACCAAGGCGATGTTGATGACGTGATTGGTGGTAACCTTCTGCCAAGTGAACTACATAGTCCACAGCGAGTCCTACGACAAGAGACAAGTTGAGTGACTCCAGTACCTGATAAATAACATAAAACGAAAGGTCAATACGACATTGCACAGACATAACTATCCATTTCTAAATATCAGTCTCATAATGTGTGTGTGTGCGTGTGTGTGCGTGCGTGCGTGCGTGTTTTGATTGAATACAGGAAATATTACAAGTGGCTCTCCCACAATTGATGTAAGTTTGTTATTTTGCATTATAGCGTAATACATTAGAGCAATCAATTTAATGTTCCTATTTATACTATCGTATTTGGAGCACATCAATTTTGTTTATAAACATCCAGATAAGCTTATTGGAATTCTATCGCAATGTTTCTACACAAAAGTATAATATACACCAACATTATTGTAGCATTTTGTTGAAATATTACGTAAATGTATAATGAATGATTTGAAGTTTAAAGTCGCTTCAGGATTATTTTACCTATATGCGAAAAATATTACGTCAAATCATTTTATAATGTTTATTATGAATAAAATGCACGATTTTGTTTGTTGTTAACTGGAGTAGCAACACTGATAACATTGACATTAAAACACTATGACAGGATTTCTTGAAATGATTAGAATATTACCCCAAGTTTCCAGCCAGCCATTGGTATGACACCCACCACAGAGATGGTCACGCAACCGATGGTCGCCGTTGCTAAGAAGCCAAGGATGATGTTACTCGTTGCTAAGGTCAGGATCGGGAACGAGACACAGATGCCAATGATTATTCCTTTCACAGCAGAGTCCGCCAACACCTGTATCATAGCAATAAATACAAATATGACTAGCTAATACCATGTTCGCATATTAATTTTCATACAGTGCATGAGTGAAAATATACCATAGACGGGGCAGGTAACTAGTGGGGGTGGGGGGAAATCCGTTAAATATACTAAAACTGTCATTTGAATTAAAGGTTTCTCAATGGAGACAATTAAGTATCTCTTTATTCCTCTCTGTGAATGCACACTTATTAGTGAAGTATGTGAGTCCAGGGCACAGTAACTGTTGTTTAAGGGGAACATTAGATCACATGCTTTAAACCGATATGAACTGAAGGAATGTGATGACATCACATCATTACATTTTCATTGTATCAGATAACACGTTAGAATGCAATGCATAATTATACAAACAAGTAAGATTGCCACATGAGTCAAACGGCAACGGACATCGTGTAATATTCACGATGTCCTTTATAGATTATTATAGGGTGGACTTCAGATGTCGATATACATGTCAAGACATTTATTTCTATTTTACCTGACATAATTATTACATATTGAAACAGTTATTATTCATTTTATCATCAACAGCCACACTAAATATTTAACAGCCCGGCCACAGTCAATAAACTACGCCACATTACCTGGTTATGGCTGATAACAATTATTACACTATGTAATCTGCTTTCAGAAATCATTATGATTTATGAACGTTGTGTGGGAAAAGAAACAGAAAGATTGAGATAGAATTCAGTGAACAAACATCCCCAGATCAGTATTTCCCACCAGGCGTTTGGGGATCGTGCATAAAATTATCAATGTATTTCACAATTTGGACTACACGTATGCTCGGAAGTGGGAAAGGGGTAAACTCTCAGATCGGATAGCTTTTCCTTTAAAAACCGGTCCATAATTGATCAGTATGTTAGAAAGGGAGGGAGGGGTTCAAACACAATCCTAATTTGGTTCGGATTGGGAATCACATTGACTATAATTTTATTTTACAGATCTCTGCTAATATAGGTCTGACGATTATAATATTGTAATCGGTGTAAAATATGATTTAATCGAGAACAAATGTTCACTTCTTTTGTTGCTTACTTCTATTTGTCAAATATTATGCTTTTTCAAATATCATTTATAAAACCGACATTCATGAACCAATGTAGCTGGTCTCATTCGAAGATTACAAATGAAAGTACATGTAAAAGATAATTAACACCACAGAGACAGAGACAGAGACAGAGTATCTGAACGCGTAAAAGGACAAGATATCCAAAACACAAACCTTTTGTACTCTGAACCAATGCCAGGCATTATTCCCACCCGGCGTGCATTGGAAACCTCCAGATAGAGACGGCGGAAGTTGTCTCACCTGAAATTGTAACAACGTGTGTTATGTTAGTAAACTTTTAGAACATTAATGGGTTCATATATTTAATTATATTTAATGCCTGTATTACTACTTAGACGTGGGTAATTCGACTTTCCTGAGGGTGGGGACAGGAAGCGGGCGCTGACCTGGAGAAATCTGGCAATCTAAATTAGTCTTGGTCCCGAAAAATGTAAATGGCATTCAGCCGTAATCTTAGGTTTTACTATGGAAAATGTGCTTTTGAACAATTGGACAATAGATACTGAAAAATAATGCTTCACGGACGAAAAGGATTCTCTGCCGGTGGAATAGAATTTTTTGTTTAAAGTGGACGTTAATATTGGTTTTTAATACAGTGACCGAAGAGTCGATCTAATATGGGGCTTTAATCAATCATTTCCATTGCTATGTGGGGAGTGGTGGGGATTGTTCCGTTCGAGCCCAACTAAATACACACCACTAAATACACACCGGTAAAAAAAGGACTGTGGTTTCGCTTCTGTTTATACGCAAATTCATTCTTGTGTGGCTGGCTGCATGTCTTTGTCACGTGGTCCCGATTTTCGCGCCAAAATGATGAGCGATTTTATTTAAATAATTTATAATATACATGTATTATCGAGCAAACACCCAATAAAATTGGCAACACAGAGTTAACTAAGAAAGGTGGCAGCTTAATAGAGGTAGTCATTAGATTACGTATATATCCCACTTTTGCACGTATAATTATGTTTTGTCAAAATTTTATCTATGATCTTACTTGTTCTTTTGTGAAATTTTCCCAAGCTTCGGTGATGGGAATACCGCTTTCGTAACCAACTTTTCCGTTTTGTATGGTGGTATCTATTATGATGGCTGCATATCGGAGTCTTGTGCCATACCTAAAAGCTGAGGGAAGAATATAAACATACCACATGTATTTAAATTGATTTCAGTTGTAATTTTAAATGTCATGTATGTTAGCACCATCTCAAATATAGAGCTCAACAATAATTATGATGAGAAGGATTGAATATAGACTTACTATTTAATAGTATTATTTAAGATTCCACGAGGTTGTCTCTCTTATTGCTGTCGGTTTTATAGTGTGTGTGGGTGTGCGTGTGTGTGTTTGTGCGTGTGTTTGTGCGTGTGTTTGTGCGTGCGTACGTGTGTGTTTGTGTGTGCGTACGTGTGTGTGCGTACGTGTATGTATGTGTGTTTGTGTTTGTGTGTGTAAATGTTTATTGCCTCCAGAAACAGCGTGACAATGTCAAGGTTCCTCACCTGGACTTTGTCATTGTCTCTCCCCCGACCTCCCTCGGCGATTTAGCAATGCTTATGGTTTTGAGATTTGGAACGTCATGAAGAAACGTTATTTATAAATGATACCTATTAACGGGGACACATCATGCGATATATCTGTCCAGCACATAGGATACATGCGCGGAACTCACCTGTGCTGTTGATCACAAACTGAGTGTCATATTTGTCCTCGCCATGGCCTAGAAGTGATCCAAAGGCTTGAGATTGTTGTGTTGTCTTTTCACTATAACCGTCGGTCAGCCAATATAGTAGTCCAGTCTGCCCAATCAAAATACACCACGGACATGTTAGTTTGATGCCAAGACACGTTAGCGGCGCCGCCAGGGGCATATTAAGCTTTCTTTTTACAATCAGTTACGTCACTCACGTTACATTTATAGCGAACGTAAAACATAACATAAAGTTTTTTTCAAAAAATGCTTGAAATAAAGCGATTATACTCGAAACGTGCTCATCTCCGCTTATAGAGCAACAACTACCGTTGAAACATCAAACAAGATGTGTGTAATATGTTAATGAAAAACGTACAAAAAGCGTATTATATTAAGACTATTAAATACTGTTTTCATCATGCAGGGTCATTTAATCTATTAGTTAATATGTTTGAAATTTTCGTTACGTTTGCGAACCGGGTTCCTAAGATATCCTAAGGGTGTTTTAGCGATCATTTGATGTGTCTTCATACCAATTTTTGTGTTTGTTTACAAAAGAAGCTTTTGGTTATTACTACGTGCCTACCACTCTGTAGACATTCCTGGTTTTGTAACGTGTAGTTTATCGCGTGTACTACGAACGTAACCATGGTAAAACTTCTCTTGAATATAATATGTGGGTATTCATAATAATGTGTATATAAATAAGTTTGATGCATTTAACAAAGTATCACAAGGGTTTTCTGGAAACGAAGACCCTAAAATTAGTCACTATCAACATAGGCCTACAGTCAATAACATAACTTTTTTTGTGCGCTCAGAAAATACAACTATGAACACGCTATTACTAGTATTGGACTGAACTCTGTGTAGATAACAATAATTATGTGTCCGGTGTTTACTGATCTATGACAAAAATGTGCACACAAAAAAAGAAATGGTTAGTAACAATTCTGTTTACGTGTTCCTCGGTGTAAATGTTACGTGACTGATCGACAACAGAAGGCGACCTCGCGTAAATATTACACCGGTCAGTCTGTCTAAAGTACACTGAATTGTAATAAGTTATTTCGCATCATTGTAACCAAGTTAGTTTAGATTGTAATAAATAAAGGTAAATCATACCTCGAAATATCTGTAGAAATGTGTCCAGTCCGCTGTCGTATTGTAGATGTCTGGTGTTTTCTGAATAAATGACGCCATCTTGATTTCGGACAACGGGAGGCTGAAGTCCGCGTTACTATATTTAGAAGTATTTCCAACATCCTGAGTTTAACAAACACAATTTAAGAGTATGTACTAATTGTATTAATGAACATGTTATGTATTTGTCCTGAAATGAATATATCTATTTAAACAACATATATTAGACATAATTATAGCAGAAAAACGGTTGTTGGTGTTTTGCAAAGTGGTTATGTATGTCAACATATAAACAAAGTATCAATTAAAAACTGTTGGATTAGTTATAATTAATATAATGTTCAGCGTTTCGAATTTACAAATTCACAGACTAGCAATAGGTTAGGCAGTGACGCCTGATGCATAAATAAAATTTTAGTATCCATTGCCATTATATTCTTGTGAAAGAAACCCTATTAATATAATAATGGCGTATCTTCTGAGTTCTCGTGTAAATATAATTATTCATAATTAATGCAATATATAAAGTAATACACTCACGATGAAATAATCATTGAAATTCTGCAAAAAACACTGCACGTCCATTTTACCCGACACTGAATTTCTCCGGATGTACAGTTCTTTGTTCTCTGAATCCTGCATATCACGTATTTTATTACACAGGTTCTGAAAACACCAATATAATAAATATCGTTATCTTGTAATATGCAATATCTAATATATGTGATATCTCAAGTGTATATCTTATTAAAATGGCTATCGGTTACCGGGGATGATGATAGCTATCTTGAACTAATAAGGATAGTACTTCTTAGCAATAACTGATGTGCTCGACTGCGATATTGTAGTTCATTCTGGAACAGTTCTAAAACTGCCACCAATCGTGAACATGGCTCCCCAACCTGTTTCACTGCCTATCTTTCTGGGGCCAAATAAATGTCCATGAAATGAAAAAAAACAAAAAACAAAAAAACAAAACCTGCCCACCAATCGACCAGAACCGGAATAGGCTAGATCTCGTAAAGTTATCTACGAAAAACACTACAAATGTTGTGCTTAGGGAATTGGTAAGCACGGGGGAAACCCTATTATGTAAGACGGAAGATGTTTACCCATATGACATACGCATACTGGATAAACAATTGCAAGTTTCGTATCTGAAAATGACCTATAATGTAGGCAGAAAACGAGAAAATAAGTCACGTGATGTGAAAGATGGTGTCATTTATAGCAACACCGAATTGTGTAGCATTTATTTTTCAATTATTAACTTTTTAGTTAGCATGATATAAATGTAAATTTACAATGATTGCGTGTGGGTATAACATTGTGTTGGATAAAATTGAAAGTAATACAGAAATTGTATCATCCATTAGAGGCTTTTGTAGGAGATATCGATGACCTAACAATGTGTGATATAACTTATTTACGTGCTTCTATCCAATTAAGGTACAAAAACGTCTGTCATCGTTATGCAGTCCAGCTGCCTCGACTGCCTGTCTAAGACAGAAGTTAGGGTTAGTATAATAGAGAAAACACGCTACTCCGAATTAATAAGTCGC
Source organism: Melanodrymia aurantiaca (assembly GCA_032355825.1). Lineage (NCBI taxonomy): Eukaryota > Metazoa > Mollusca > Gastropoda > Neomphalida > Peltospiridae > Melanodrymia > Melanodrymia aurantiaca. The sequence goes on from JAULBR010140178.1 coordinate 11,968, forward strand.
AAGGGATCTTTTATATGCACTTTCTCACATACAGGACTGTACATACCACGGCCTTTGTTGAACCAGTTGTGAACGCTAATGAAACGTTTGAACATTATTTATGCACATGTTACTACAGTTTTGTTGTATAATATATGATGAATTGTAATCCAATACGTTTCTAATAAAGGCTATAATTATTGCAAGTTATAATGTTTCTAGATAGTTTATTCTAGTGTTGCGGATCGATATTTCGCGCATTCACGAACTTTGAAATCAACAATAGTCAGAAAAATTAGTAGCTCTATCCTATAAATAGTGGGGTTTTATATAAAACATAATTATATTGTTGCTCCAGTGATGAAAACTTACTTTAATCGGTTTAGGAGCTAATAAGCATCGTGGTGTCTAGAAGCTGAACAGTATGGGGTATAAGGCAATTCGACCTTGCCTACGCGGGGTGTAAGGGTTTTGTCTTAGTGTAAATAACTAATGTGAATCAAGTATTTTACATGAAAGCTAGATAAGATAATTATGTCAGATTTCATTTTATTTCGATATGACCGGACGTGCATTCATACCGGACGTTTTACTAGGGTTTCAACCCTAGTGAGTGTTTCGTAATTCTCAAATGGTACATGTAGGTGTACTCCACTTACACCGGCCAGTGTCCCACTACTGGTAAACAAAGGGACAGTGTGTAAAAACGATCCTTTGCCGTTCAGTAATAAGCAGCGAGTTTCCTCACTCATGTTAACACTAACTTCTGCTCTGGGCAAACAGTCGAGGCGGCTGGACAACGTGTTCAGGACAGACGTGTTTGAACCGTAATTGGATAGAAGCACGTAAATATGTTATAACTAACTTGGATTCTATAATTCGATTAACTTGTACTTATAAATGATGATACCACAAGACATTTGGGGAGTATCCTCTATATAATATTATATGTGCGGAGGTTCTACTTACCAATAAGGCAGTCTGTGCTGGTTTAGGGTTAAGGTCAAAACAGTCGTCCCACACAGTCTTCCCCATACAGTTGTAGTCGGTTTTATGACATGACGCACGATCCTGCAGTTTCAATCCCCATACAAGATATACTTGCACAACGGTATCTCTTGAGCTAGGTTTGAATGCATTCAGTCGTCTTTGAGTGGCTTTTCCATAGTTATGACTGTCTTTGTATATCTTAGTCTGAGAAAAAGAAACCATTTTAACATTATATTATAGACAATAAAAAAAAAGAGTCCATTAGTAAAGTAAAAAATTGGTACCAATTCAGGGCACCAAACTAAACCTCTGCTACTTTTATATTAATTGTGGTGTTAATAAAATTAATGTTTGTTTAAATTTTATATTTTATTGAACATTAAAATGATAGAACGAGATAATCGAAGTATACTTTCCAGTTTTCCACGCCAACTTACATAGTGTTTCTATGTAACACTTAAATTTTATTTCATATAATGGTTCATAATTATTATAATAAAGGCATGAACAAGTTTAGGTCTCAAAAACAGTAAGTCCTATTGTTTTGGATAGGTTCTGCTACATTAAGAAATACATTTCATTTCGTTATCACAAACAAATTTGTTTCCACCTATTCATAAAATTACAATCACAAACTGAACGTTGAGTTAAAAAATTGATAACTATTTGGATAGAAATGTTATAGGCCTAGATCAGACATTGCAATAATTTTGAAAAGTATTAAAAAAAAGTGAGATCAAAAACATAAAATATGTTAACCAGAGGCGGTATTTATCAAGCGACTTAAGTCAGAAATAAGACATAAGTCTAAGAAAAAACTTAAGTCTCTACAATTGTGACTTAAGTTAGAGAAAAAAAACAACCCCTAGACATAAGTTTTGGACGTTTTTTACCGAAGTCTTAGTTTCCTCCTGGGGTGTCTTAAGATTTCTACAAAAACTTAAGCGTACGTTGTTGTCTTACCAGACTTATCTTATTCAATTTAATGAAGCTTAAGTCAAAACTTAAGAAAAACTTAAGTTGTTTGATAAATACCGCCCCAGTGCTTATAATTTTTTTTGGGGCTAATTAAACTTTAATAAAGTCTGAACTCCAGAATTAAACTTAGAGCCTTAACTTTATACAATTTGATGTGATCAATTTTTTGGGTGTTCTATTTTCAAGTCTTGCATTATGCTTTAAAGTTTGAACTTGATTAAAAACTGAAGTCTACATTTTAAATATTTGTTAACACATGTATTTTCTTTATTAAAGTCTGAATCTTAAGTTAAAGTTTAAAGTCTAGACTTTAAGCCGTTTATAAGCATGGGGCCTGTAGTTTGTACACTTTCATATTATGTGATAACATGTATAATTTTTGGGGAGGGCAGAGGTGTGGGGGTGGGGGTGGGAGGAGGCAGTGCTCTTGGGTCTACTGTGAAAATGTTGACAACTTCGTGTGACGTAAATATGTAAACAACTTCAGATTAATTTATAGGCATATATTTGAAGAGGAAGTGGGGCGTATGTAGCTCAGTGCAAGGATCTATCCTCCTCAGGGGACCTGTATGTGTGTGCGTGCGTTCATGTGTGCGTGTATGTCTGCATGTGTGTGTATGCTTGCGCTGGTGTGCCTGTGCATGTGTCTGTGTCTGCTTACATGTAGAACTTTATATAATTATGTATTTATGTATGTATTTACGTATGCATGTAATATACCGACAAATTTTACTTAATTTAAATCGAGAATAAGATTTCGTGGCGACAAATGTAGTCCAAAGTATTTTACTTGTGATGTTATCCTGGTGATGTTATCCTGAATCAGTGAGGTGTAACACCAAATCCGACAGTGTCTCAGTGAACTGTAACCATAGTGAACTGTAACCAGAGAAGGCCCAGTACCTGCAACAAAATACCTCTCCGAACCAAACCTAGTTTCCCTTATATTCACCGAGATTTTTTTAAAGAAAATTATAAATACACAAACTTGAATTTGTTCGTTAACTGTCGAATGAGTGAGAAATAAGTACAGGACACGCACCATATTATCTGGAATATTTTGTAATAAATTAGTGAAATTAGCGAAGTCGGGGTTATGATGTTTGTCTTGTCCGTTCGTGTGTCTGTCCAAATATATCTAGTACACTATATCATGTTAGTTAGTTATAACATATTTACGTGCTTATATCTCATTAAGGTTCAAACACGCCTCTCATGGTCATGTAGTCCAGTTGCTTCGACTGTCTGCTTACGAAAGTGCATATAAAAGATCCCTTGCTTAGTAACTTATAAAATAGGAGTAGCGTGTTTCCTCCCATACTATTACCAGGCCTTTCCCCAGGATTTTTTTACGGAGCTTAAACATTTTCAAAATTGAGCAATAATATACAAATTTGATAAATTGGGCATTATATATTGTACAGGTACAAACAACTGGCCCTTACAATAAATCAAAGCGCTAAAACCATTACAATAAATCAAACGCTTACAATTCCCATAAAATAAATTAAAACGCTTGCATAAACAGGTAAGGAGTAGGCGGCCCCTACGGCTTATGACTCTAGGGAACCCTCTGTATTACTAACACTAACTTCTGTCCTGTCGATACAGTTGCGTTGCATGCATGACTACATGTATGACATGTATACATGCTTCAAACATAATGGGATTATTTATTTGAAACATTTTTTGGATTTTCAAAAATAAATGGATTAGGCAACTTACTAGACCGTCTCCATAATACACATTACATAACAGATGACAATAATACATGCAGTAATATGTTTAAACAATATAACTTGAACAGAAATGAGATATAAGCCCGTAAATAAGTTATAACTTACTATAGGACTGTGAGTGGAGCAATCGGGTGATAAAAATTATATAATACGAGGGTAGCCCATTATTCAGTCTCCAAGGGTATCTGATCAATAAAACAAGGCTAAAGTATGGGGCTGCAGTCTGGCCCGGTATTAGAGTAACTACATAGATGCATCATCTATTTGCGTGATTTGTGCTATTTGTTGAAGCCAGCTCAGTTAAGGTTGTGGTTAGACGTCTCTGCACTGACATCTTGGAAACTTCTATCTTAATAATATGGACAAACAAGAGAAAAAGGATCCTCCTTTTCATAGGTAGGAAATAAGTCTTGCAGAAATTATTTATTACAGGAATATATATTTAGGTTTTTGGAAACAAACAGGCGATATATTTGCGGATTACTATTGTATTGTTAATTGTGAAGTTAATGTAAATTGTTAAACAACTTTAGATTAGTTTGGGAGTGGGATGTAGTCTAGAGGTAGAATGTCTGCCTGTGGTTGGATGGGTAGAGGGATCGATCCTCCACAGCGCAAAACATTTTGGAGCTATTTTCCGTTCCAGCCAGTGGTACACGACTGGTTTATCAATTTCTGTGGTATGTGTTATCCTGTCTATGGGATAGTGCTGTTTTTTCGGTAAGATTAGCCAATGAAGCAGCGACAGCGGATTTCCTCTAAGACCATGCGTCAATATAACCATGCATCCAATAACCGCTGATTTATAATCAATGTATTTCTAGTGGCGTCGTTAAATAAAACAAACTTTACTTTACTTTACTCAACCATCCTGTTATCCACAGCTGTCTTCTGTTATTTTATCATTCCTCCTTTTTTTCCTGCCCAGAAGGAATTTTCTCCTGCAAAATTAAAAAATTTCTAAGAATATCCGCATTCCTATCTACATGTACCATTTAAAAAACAATGTAGAAAAGTTTACAGTTTTCCATATTGACTGAATTTGGAAATTCTGACATAATTTATACAATTAGCTGAAATGTACAGATTTTCTTTAATAATATTTTTCCAAAGTAAGAATTGGGAGATGTTATATAATGGTGATTAATTCACATGTTACATTTGTACTAATAATTATGTCAACACATTTTGTATGTAAAGCAATGTTTTAAATGTTTGTTTATGTGATTGCCTTGCATTTGGATCACAAATTTGATTCTCCCTTCTCCACACTGTGAGGAATTAGTTATAACTTAATTACGTTCTTATATCTATTTGAGGTTCAAGCACGTCTACCCTCGACATGCAGTCCAGCTGTCTCGACTGCCTGTCAAGGACAGAAATTAGTGTTAGTATGAGAGAGGAAATCCACTACTCCTATTTGATAAGTAGCAAGAGATCTTTCATATGCACTTTCCCACAGACAGGTTAGCACATACCACGGCCTTTGTTAAACCGGTTGTGGACCCTGGTCGGTATAAGTGGTATTACACCTACCAATTGAGCCTGGCGGGGCACTCACTCTGGGTTGGAGTCGGAAAGTGAGATCCACCCTCGGGATTCGAACACCGTTCCTACCAGCGTGTAGTCCGTAGCGTACACCACGGAGGCTGGTACAATTGAGACCAAAGTACGGTGTATTTATGTCTGATATTGGGATCACCTTGAGATGTGGGCCTCAGACACAGACTCCGTAATTTGATGTCTGCTCAGTCAGCTGTAACCAAAGAACCCCTGGAGTGGCAACAAAATAGCTCACACTGAATACAATCACGTTTGTCATAAAATCACTGGTTTCACTACTTCACTGTAACATATACACCCGCGTCAAAGCGATCTCAGTTTAGTCAGATGCAAGTAAATTTCCCTTTTTTGGCCATTAAATATTTAACAATTCAGACATGCCAAAATTTCAATAGCTCATATTTACTACAATCAAGGTTCAAGCACGTCTGTCAATATCATGCAGTCCAGATACCTTGACTGCCTGTCCAGGACAGAAGTTACATGTAGTGTTAATATGAGAGAAGAAACCCGCTATTACTATTTGATAAGTAACAAGGGATCTTTATATGCATGTTACCACAAACATGGAAATGAACACTTGCATTGTTTGCTTTGAAGACATGGCGTCATAACAGTTTCACCAACGTTATGCCGTCATGTTTAGAACTATCAGGTTTCGTGGTGACGAGTTCGAAAAACGGTCTGTAGACCAATCAAGATTATAAGACGTGATATCTCCGAGGAGGATATCGTAGGAGATATCACAAATTATTAGGT
>JAULBR010140288.1:0-17969 GCA_032355825.1 Melanodrymia aurantiaca
ACTCATAAATAATATTTATGTTTTAATATACATAAGTTATTTTTTGCATTTGTTAAGTAGTTTAGTCACAATATAATTATCAAACTGAGGTACCGGCCGAGGGGAAATAACTCAAAAAATAATTCAGTAGTCAGAAGGTTAAGCACACTTTTGATTTATTCTGATTTCCGCAGTTGTATCAACACATTCTTGTACTTGCAACTTCTCAGTTGCCCAGTATTATTTGCAGTCTGCATGTCAAGTCTGAAGTCATCACCGACAAAGGCATCTAGATTATTAGAGATTATTACAGATGAAAAATATTAATTTTCATCTTATTTCAGGCTTCTTCTCCGGAGGATTCTTTGGCTGTGACGTCCAGTGAAGACCACATGTCAGTCGAGCCTGTCATCACCAAGGCAACACCTGTAGTGCACACGCACGCAGTCGCTTCACAGACACTGAAAATGGTCAGTTTAATTTATAACCAAACTGTTAGTAGTGAACTATGTAGTATATGCATTTGACTAACAGCGTCCACGAACTCTGTCCGAATTTATTTTACCTGAAAGCGACTATTTACTAATCGCTATTACTTTTTATGAATTTATTTTCCTGTTTTAGAAAACCCATGCCTTGTCTACCCAGACGGATAAGGCGGAAAAGACGGAAAAAATGGAAGTTTTGGATAGTCCACCTGCACCTGTAACAGTTACTTCATGCAACTGCAAGAAACCAGAGAAGCAGCTGTCCGAACTGCGATCCAGTCTGGACAAAACACACAAAGAGGACAAGGACAAATCTCTCGCCAATCTTTCTCAGAAGGTTTGTTATTAGTAGGCCATAAATTGGTTGCTGTTAATTGTCATGTGTGTTACGTTATGATAATGGGTTGAAACGTGAACCAGAGTTAGCTGAGTTAAACTACTTGGTGGACACTGACCATTATAAAAAAGAATGCCATTTTAACTGTGTTTATCATGTGTACTGTCAAAGTTAATTGAATTCACCTTTTCTAGTTGTTTGTTTAATCTCCCCTGAAATATAATTTTGTAAATATTTTCAACTTTCTAGAGCTTTAAGCACTCACTCAGTCAGTCATCTTGTTAATGTATTTTTCTTAAAAAACAATGACATGTATTTTGGTCAGACAAAAAACTCTTGTGTTTCAATCATGCGACATGTTAATGTGTGTTCTTGTCAATCGTATTACTTGTCAAAATGTATTGTCACATCCAGTAAGCTGCATGCGTTAAGATTAATTCACTACAGCAAATGCATTGGTGTTAACTGTCGGTCAGAAGACTGAATTCAGTCGTGGAAGAAATTCTAAAAGTGGGTTGGTTTTTTTATTAAATTAATTTTATGTATACACTGTAAATAGAGGATCAAAACTTGGAATTATAATAAATTTTCAGTCTCACAAATTCACTTTTGTTAACACCCATGCAAATGCATTTAATTGCGGCACAACAGCCAATACTATTAATGCATTTGTTTGTATTTTTCCTGTTACAGTTGAAGAAAGATTTCGAAGAGGACAAGCAACAAGCGGTGGCACGGGCGATGGACAACAAGCAGCGAGAGATTGAGAAAGCACGGCGCCAAGCCGACGAGAAATACAAAGAACAATACATGGAGGAGATGAAAAAACTCGCACAGAAACACAAGGAAGCCATCTCAATGACCAAGAAGAAACAATGGGTCAGTATTTTATTACTTTTGATTTACACAACTGAGAAAGATAGCAATCTCAATAAATTAAAAAAGTTTTTTTTTTGGGGTCATGTTGTTCCTCTAATCTTTAATAATGCATTAAACAAATTAGTATTAATTGCATAACTTATGGCTTCCAAAAATACTGAAATATGTCTGCTAAATTCAGGTGGCAAACAACAGACTTGTTAAAGATATATCAATACAAAAGACGATGTTTTGTTGAACAAGACTATAAGATGGCGTAGGAAAGAACAAGCATCTATTTACAAGGAATACTCAGACAGATTTCACTATTCCATTTTTTATTTTCACTTTTGTAATGAAATACTGGAAGATTTTTAGGGATAACGAAATAGTGTATATTTCGATCCCTGATCACCATAAATGCCATGATGTTAGTCTATCAGTGGACACAGTGAGGTGAATCTGTTCATGTGAGTAATGACGTCAGTGAGCAGACGTCTTTTTGCCAGTGCCCTTAGGACTAATAGGAGTGTAGGCATAAAAGCACGGTGAGAGGACAGGCATATTGTTTAAAAAATTTGTTTAAAATTTTGTTTGTTGTAAACCCACTCAGTGTCCACTGGTTTTGACTTGCGTCTTATATGATCGTTCTTTCTTTCAGTGTTACAACTGTGAAGAGGAAGCCATGTACCACTGCTGCTGGAACACGTCGTACTGCAGCGTCAAGTGCCAACAGGAACACTGGCACAAGGAACACAAGCGAGTGTGTCGTCGCAAGCGGTAGCATTCGTAACCATAACCATCGGCGCCCCCATAGAATTCGCGTCACCTCATAGCTAGCATTCGCGTCACCTCATACCTAGCATTCGCGTCACCTCATAGCTAGCAATCGCGTCACCTCATAGCTTCATCGGGTCTGAACACTGACTGTCCATGCAAAGCACGCCACTCAAGAGGAGAAGAAGCAGACTTGAAATAACCTGAACATCATGTCACTGTCGTGTTTGATGTGTTTCTCGTTTATCGTAACCATTCTCGCGTCTGCTTGTTGATGTTAATTATTCAGTTAGTGTTTAAAATAAACATTACTAATAATATCTCGGATGATGCAGAAAATTCCGTATTGTATCGGTGTGTGAATCTTTTTGCAATATTGCTGACGTATTACCATACTACAAAATTGAATTCGTTCTCAATGTTAATAGCGACATTACGCAAAAATGATGAAAATATGACTGCAATTGCTGCCTACCAGAACCTGAGACATTTTAAGCATAAAACCAAATATAAATTTAGCAAATATTCACCTCAGCAAAAGTGAAGCACCAACCGTTTTCCCCAATGTGTTCTTTTTCCAAAGACTTAATTAAGCCATTTTAATTTATATTACCAGATAGATTTGAAATGCTTTGAGTCAAATCGATATAAAAGACTACCATAATATTACAAAAACCTTTAAAAACCAACTATTTGATCAGTAACGTGCTTTACTGTGCAAAAATAGTACCTAGTTACTTTTGTAGACCATGTGTCAAAATTACCATTTGTTTGACAGCCAATAACCGTTGTTAATTAATCAATGTGCTCCTGTCATATCATTAAACAAACAAACAAACAAACAAACAAACTTTATCTGTCATCTGAGAAGGTCACGTACAGCTTTTCTCCTTGTTGGTCTCTCAGAATAAGTGGTGGACTCGTGGACAACATTGACAGAACTTTGTAATTCTTTGTTTTAGTGAGATCGAGGTGGCTCAATGCAAGAGCATCCACCTGAAGTTCCATAGGTCAAATGATCAATCCACTTCGGTAGATCTATTGAGCTATTTCCTGTTTCAACCAGTGATCCACAACTGGTTAATCAAAGGCTGTGGTGTGTTGTGTACTCTCTGTGGGAAGCACACTTTAAAAAAACCTTTCTCTTAAGTAGTAAGAGTAAGTAGCCTACATGTATGTGGCAGCTATATATTTAATCAGACCATGTGTCGACATAACCATGTTTTTTAGTCAATGAATGTTCACCAGTGGTGTTTCAGTGAATTGGTCACTGTATTGTGTGCAACTGTTATTGGCTCTTATGCATCATAATTACGGAAATCAATGTATTCAAAAAGTCTAAATTATCATGTTGTTATTGCATTTGATAGAGAAATGATGAGCCACCAGAGTGATAAATGTATTTAAAATTATATTAATCACTTGCAGACAGTATTGATCAATAAATTCAAGCTGTGAGTTCTGGAAAAGTATATACGGTAAAATGGGTGTTATTTCCATATGTGATATTTTCGCATTTGTAATTTATGGACATTTAGCTTTCTGGACGACCCTCTTAAAACCGTGAAAATTACAATCGCCAGAATAATTTCTACCAGTTAAATCCATTAAAAAAGAATGGTGTTTTGTAAAACTAAAATTACATAATGCGAGTTGATTAATTTTTTCCAAAAATCATGAACGTTTACAGCCGTGAATATTGCCCATTTTACAGTATTAAACTCAATTTGATACACCAGAACCTAAATTTCTGAATTTGTAAAACATTTGTCACATGATTCTAACCACCGTAATGTAATAATGGTCATTCTTGTATAGATTTTTGTAAAAATATCTGTATGGAGTGAGATAGTTGGGGACTGCCAATTTGTGATCAGCAGGCTGAACCCCTTGTAGAGTTCCATGGGTGTTAACTGTCAGTCAGGAGACTGAATTCAGTCGTGGAAGACATTCTAAATTTATAATTCTTTTGTATATCATGTAATTTTATTAAAATTTGAAATTATAATGAATTTTCAGTCACACGAATTCACTTTTGTTAACACCCATGGAGTTATCACTTGATATCTTTGTTTTATAGTATCAAACAGCTGATTTACATTGACAGAAAATATCATTTTATTTCAAGCTCTGTACATTTCTGCAAAAATGCATTTTAGTTATTTTAATGAGTTTATAATTGAAAACTTGCTGAATAGTATTACATTGACTTCGAACCTACTGCTTTGACAATACACATCATAAACACGGCTAATCTGGCATTATTTATTTAAAAACCACTGGTTTCTCTGAGCGGTTATGGTGTTAGACTGTCATGCGAATCGGTGTAGTAGGTTCAAATCCCACTTGTGCATATAAGTTTTTTTTCATTTAAAAAGTAAATTAGGGCCGTGATGTAGTTTACGGTGATAGTGAGCAGGGTTGATTCATCTCGGTGAAAACACTGGGAGGTTTTCTCGCCCTAAATCTGTGGTACATACTGTCTTGTCTATTGGCAAAGTGTATATATAATGTTTCTTGCTGACAATGGAAATTAATAGCAAGATGCCTCTATAGACTGTGTGTCAAAATATCTGTACGTTCCAGATCAATTAGCAGATGATTAATTAATCAAACAATCAATTAATCAATGTGCTCTAGTGTCGATAAACAAATTAACTTGTCTTATACTGTACGAAAATCTCACATTTGAAAAAGTTAAAATATTTCAATACTTCAGTGACAAATGTCTATACAACGTTATACCTCGGTTAACTTTTGGTAGACATTGTAACTGAAGTTATGAAATGAAGTTACCTTGTAATAGAAATCCTGGATGATAATGGTTTTATCTACAACAGATTAAGAAAACAATAATCCACAATGAAATATTTGTTTTGACCTAAAATATCATTATGTTCAATGTGCAGTCATGTTTTATGATTCCCTGTAAACATTCCATACAATACCTATTCTCTTACCCCTCTCCTACAACTTACATGTACCTGGCAGGTGTTAGAAACATTCATTCACTCATCAGTTTATGTTTATGCTGTCACATATCCACAACTACACCAGTTTGTTGGTATACCATTGCAGAACCATACACGCACTTTAGTTTCAAAGTTTACTGTCTGTACAAAACCAAACATCAGTTTTTATATGCATACTGTCAAAAAAACATACATAAATCACAGATTATCTCCATATTGTTTCACAGAACGACAAACACCAGGAGCTAATTTAAAAAATAATATTGTAGTATAGATTATGACTAATTGTGGACATAAATGTAAATATCTGACTAATAAAGTGTTCCTCAAAATGTAATTAAAATGTAATTGGCTCCAGGAATGAAAAGTCTCTGCGAGTAATATGTCACAAATGCACAAAAACCTGTCGTTCCGGCTACTAACCATAGTCGTATCGCTAACCCGGTAACCGTAAAGGATTGACGCCTCTATAATTACATTTACATCCAAAACACATTGTGGACTAGATTTACGAGGTTTTGTGAAATTGGCTCTAGTTCATTTGATAACGGTCACAGAATCACATACCGGTAATTATAAATCAGTTTCAAAGCTTATAAAGCCAAATGTATCATTTTTTTTTTAATAATACTGTCTTAAAAAACCATATACGTAACAGCTTATCTGTATCTGTATACTGTCTCACGTAACCACATGTTGTTGTATTGTCACACATGCTGTTTAATAAGTCTGCACTTATTTTCATCTTATCGCCTGTACATATATTCTGTTTATTTGCAGTCTTTATGTATATATTGTAAATGCTTTTTATACACCATTTCATTAATATATATCACTAGGTCAAAGTAGTGTCAACCCTTGGGCATGTAGGTATTAAGAAGCAATATTTATCTTCACAGATATTGCAAATCATTTACTCACATTTTCCATTCTTTCATTATGTTATCACAATGCTGTTTCGCCAATCCTGGTGATTGAATGTTGTACTGTACGATTATATATTGGAATATGGTTAAAACAAATATCATTGAATGCAATTCATTACTGTGGTCTGTTTTGTTGTTTTTTCATAATTTTTTATGCTTTTAATATTAAATTATTGAAGAGGATCACACCATGTCTTTGTCCGTTTCATTTTATTCTTTACCAAGTGCGCGTCGTCAGATTTGTTTAGAAATTGCATTTGCCAATTCATAACAAATATATATATATATATATACATGTACAGTTGAATCCCGTTGGCTCGAACATGGTCGGTGCTCGAGACACTGTTCGACCCATCGGGTAGTTCGACCCAAGCATCAGCAACTTAATATAACAGTTTAATTCGGGACTTCGATCTTGGTTCGAGCGTTACCATATATTCGACCCTTCAGCGTTCGAGCCAACGAGATTCTACTGTATATATATTTTGATAGGCAAGAAAAATACTAAAATAATGCATGTCTAAAACTGGCTTCCCATATTTACGTTTTAATCGCCTCCCGATGCGTACTTTGCGCATGACGCAGCTTGACGGACTTGGAACTCCCTGAAACGACGTCGTACGCATCAGGCTTTTCCCGCCTTTTGTTGCACGTGTTTTAAAGCAAAAATGACGCATCAGTCTGTGAAAAATCGTATATATGGAAAGTGCCTTGACGTACGGCAAATGTGACATGTTGGACAATGCATGGCGGATTACGTACATGTACATATGGAAAGCCAGCTTTATGGAAATGGGATAATTCCTTCCTGAGATATGCAATGGTTTTGTTTGAAATTTGTAGAGCCTCGTTTCGAACAGTTTTAATCTTTCGGGTTTGAATTTCCCTGATCGATTCTCATTATTTTACTTGGTTCATTCATCGACTTCTTCAATAACCTAATATTTTATATCTCTTGTATGTATATGAAGAGCTATATTTAGAGGTCATATCAGTTTTTATTTGGAATCGGATATGTTTTTCATTATTAAACATCAATCCTAGCAGCTCTTGATTGTTTGTCGTGTGTAACTGCAGATGAGTTGAAATATTTTTATATTATACTATTTGAAGATTAAAGATTGGTGCCATGTAAATATGCATGCTGTCTTACTGTATAGAATGGGTTTGGATTGTTAAACGGCCACAGGCAATGGGCCTTAATTATTGTTGTACATTATTAATGTGAAGCAGTTACATTAATTGTTTGTTAAATGTCTGTTTTTTGGTTCAACTGATTTTGATCAGCTTAGCTTTATTCATGATGGTGAGGTCCTTGCACAATTTGTTTTTTCAACTTCTCATGAATGACTGGATCTGTGTTTATGCAAGATGGCCACCATACTCTGATTTGATGAGACATTTTAAACTTTTTTAGAATGACATTAAAATTTAAATACTTGATGAAAGTCCGTATATATACATCGAATATTAAACGAGCTACCCTGTAATATCAAGTTTTAAGTTCCAAGTGAAATAATTATCATTCATCATGAGCTTTAGCGAGTGATTAAAATAAACATTATTTAATGAAGGATTTAAACTTGATAATACATAGTATCCATAGCGAATTTAATATTCTATTTTTTACTCCAGTCTTTTTATTGTGAAACGCTTTTCATAACATACATGTATTTTACGTTAATGTACCATTAAAAATAATGAAGATAAAAGCTAAGGTAGCTCTAAACACTGTGTGATGCCATGTTTACAATTTGTTACGTTATATTTTAGTAACATTTCCGTCAGTGGCTGGAAAATGGTCTTTATGACATCTGATTGGCTGACATATTTTTATGACATCTGATTGGCTAACATATTTGTAAGAATGGTTGGAAAAAGCATTAAGATTTTAATAACATTGGTACATGTATATGAATGTAAACCGTCTTCAGGTTGAATCTATCAAAGAGTCTCTGTGTGTGTTCTTGTGAGCAGGATTAGCTCTGTGCTAGAGTGTCTGTCTTGGGTATGAAAGGTCGAAGTATCTATCCTCAGTAGACCTTTAAGTTTTTGTCCATTCCAACCACTTCCAGTGGTCCTCGACTGGTATGTTAAAGGCTGTGGTATTTGCTATTCTGTATTTGGGAAAGTGTATACTAGTATCTATAAAAGATCTCTTGTTACTAATCAGCAAGAGTAGCCTATGTGGCAGCAATAAATTTCATCTGAGAACGTCTGTCAAAATAATAGCCAATGATTAATTAATGTGCTCCACTGGCATTATTAACGAACTATTTTATCTGATGGGCATTCAATGCAAACAGTATGGTTGATACATTGCTTTGTTTCAGTTTAATCATTGGCTCATGTTATATAGGGGCAATAACTATCATTGTACATGTGAATGTTTATTTAAATCATCGAAGAGCAATAGTGTACACCGTGGTAAATGTATGTCAGTGATGGACCGTGTATGTTCCATTAAAGTTTGTTAGCTTCAAGTTGACTGGGCAAATTATGTTACCTTCTAACTAATATATTACGGTCCTGTCTTGTGATAAAAGATTTGCTGTAATGCGTGCTTTATATTTATATAATGATATAATATTACAGTTATGTCGTGTAATACGATATATATTTGCTGTAATGCATGCTTTATATTTATATAATGGTATGTTATGCTACCCTCATACTATGGATTCCTACCACTGGGTTGGCCAACTTGCCAGTTATGTTGAATTTTCCCCGACTTCCGACCCCCGACTTCCGACCCCCGACTTCCGACCCCCGACTGGTACGCTCAGACTAACGACTAATCTGTAGGTAAAACGTTATGACCGTGACGTCATATTTATTATAAGAGATCTAGACTGTGACGTTGCATGCAAAATGCAATCACGACTTTCAACTAAAACATTTTAGTATGACGTCACGAGTTCAAAATGCTGTACTGTGATAGGCCAGTCTATTGTCAATATTTCCAGTTCTATTGGGGAAAGCGCTTAGACTAACAACTGGCAGTCGAGTCGAGTTGTAGGTACGCTCAGACTAACCGACAAAAGTTCTTTTTTTTTAATCTGATCAAATTCAGTCGTTGGAATTGTGGACGACTAGAATCGAGTTGTAAGAGCGCTCAGACTAGCAACTGAAACAGTCGTAGCAGTTGTGGATCGGCGAGTTGGCCAACTCAGTCGTAGGAATCCATAGTCTGAGGCGGGCATTACACTTTGTCGTGCGACGATATTTGCTGAAATGCATGCTGTATATTTATATATATTACAATTCTGTCATATGATGTAGTACAAGATTTGCATTTTTATTTGTTATCTGACTTTGTTCATACAAATGTGAATTATATTTATTAGTTTAGCCGACTTGATTCTAATTAGAGCCTTTATCATTGTTTCTGCCAATATCCACCTGTCATATGAAACATTTCTCTGACAGATGTTTTTCGGTAAGAGTAGCCCATGAAGTGGTGACAGCGGGTGTCTTCTGAGACCATGTGTCAACATAACCATGCATCAGACGTCCAATAAACGCCGATTTTATAATCAATGTGTTGCAGTGGCGTCATTAAACAAACAAACTGACAGATGTGCCGTAATTAACCACGGTCAGAAATGTCATTGACGTAAGTATTACAAATTTCCACCATCTGTAAATGCGAAGAACAAACAATCATTTTGGCAATAAGCAGTAGACCTAGTGTATATAATTGACCCATCCTCTTCTTAGTATTGCTACAGCCTGGAACACAACACTGTTGACATTTTGAACAAATAATTATGCTAATAAATAAACATTGACATTTCCTGAACTAGCAAGTCTTGATCTATTCAAATGATTACATTCTGAGATTGGGTTTATTGAGACTACGGCCATGGTTGACTATTAGCGCCACCTATAGTAAAAATGTTCCGTATTTACCATTTCATCATTTTCGCAAAATCAACTCGACCAATGTTAAAAAATAATAAAGGTGTATTAGTAAGAACATTTTATACAAGGTCCAGTATTCATTGAATTTCCATTCACAGATGAAATTCATCCTGTCCTTTAATACTACAGTCAAACTTGCTATAAAGACCACCTGTATATTGTTGTTATACCGGTATATACATATACAGTCAAACCTGTCTTAAGCGGCCACAACGGAATAGCAAAAAGTGGCATCTTAAGACAGGTGGCTGCTTAATGCAGGTAATGCACTAAAATGGATAATTTGGAAGAATATTATAGTGACCCTTTAAGACAGGTGGATGCTTAATACAGGTGGCCGCTCAAGCAGGTTTGACTGTATATGTATATATAACAACAATCTGCAGGTAAACGGGCTCTATGGATACCTTGGTCAGATGTTTCTGATTATCTGATGGTTTATGTTGATACTGGTTACAACTACAGAGTTGGAAAGAATTGAATTGACTGTAATCGAATGATGTCCTCTAATGGATAAAAGAAAGTCGCAGCCTTTAGGAATAATGGCAAAATTATCACAACGAAGTACAAACTGCCTTGAAAATTGGATTTTTGTATCGCAATTATCGAGCTCAAATGGTTGAATTTGAGGACATGATAATATTCCAAGATCAGTAAGAAAGTAATCAATATAGCCATCAAAATTTTATTTGATTTATTTTGACATGTATTGTAATAATTTATCAGAAAATTACGTTTATAGTCTTTTTAATAAATACAATATGAAAAGCAGTGATTTTACATTATATATTTAGTCCATTGGAACTACTGAATGTAATGTGTCTTATCATAAAGATAATTAAAGGATTATTTTACATTTTTGTTTATTTTGTAGAACAAAAATAACAGTTCTGCAGATAGATATTTGTAATACTTATATATATTTTATCATCAAAGCAAGTTCTTGTTAGTGTTTTCCAATATACAACATGTATTTCCTGACAGTAGTTCACATTGCATTCTGAGTGCTCATTTGGGAGGTTTTCTCACATGACTTGTTCAAGATATCACTACATTTAGTGTTTGCCTGTGTGGAGTTATTAAAATGTATTGCCAGTCTTAGGTTAAGATAGAAAATTTGTTAATCAAGGGACACAATATTTTTATTGTGATCTGTGTGCATTATTACTATAATTATGATAGTAATTCGATGTACAGCAGCTGTTGTCGACGGGGTCACTGGGTCTATCCGTGGCATCACTGCCTCATTACCGTAGTACTCTCGTATTGATTTTTTTAAAGACAATTGATTAGCTATCACATACCGTGCTGGGTGTCATATATAATGTGTACGTTTCATGTAAGTTTAAAACCAAGATTTGTTGAAATTTTTTTTTTATATGTAAGAAATAGAATACCACATTAATGTCCAAAATATATATCAAATATCTACGTATATTTAACCTTCAGACTACCATCGGCGACTTAAGTTGATTTCAAACTTGTCTCTGAATACCGAAGGCGACTTAAACCACAGGCACTTGATGCATACCAGTTGTGGTGACATTGGATGGGATTAAAAAAATAATAATAATAAAAAATAAAGTTAGTTTAAAAACATTATATGCAAATTGAAGTATAAAAAAAAATTGTTTTTTTTGTTCCATCATTTCAAAATATACACGTCTACTAAGTCTATAATAATATTATTATAGACTTAGTAGACGTGTATATTTTGAAATGATGGAACAAAACAAAACAAAAATATTTTTAATTTTTTATACTTCAATTTGCCTATATGTTTTTAAACTAACTTTATTTTTTATTATTATTTAAAAAAAAATCCCATCCAATGTCGCCACAACTGGTATGCATCAAGTGCCTGTGGTTCTTACATACCTGAACACCGCATTGACCATTGAACTGAGCAAACCATGCTTTCAACAATACGTATCAAAAAGGTTATTGTGGTTATTGAATTTACTATCATGTCTGTTGGAAATGCTGCTTATAGAATAGACTAGTTTATCTGACAGCAGCAGGATTAGTTTTCTATAATATTGTGGAGAATGCACTAAAATTAGTATGTTTAATTACTAACAATAAAAGAGGCCAGAGGCGTGTTCAGAGAAGAGATATATCGCGAAATCTCGCATGCAATTTAACTGGTACCAATCGTGTTCTATCATATCACATTAATTTAATATTTGGTACAAAAACCAGTCTAGCGAGTACTCGCGATATATTTGTTATCTGAACACACGCCAGTATCCTGCCTTACGTTCAACAGGGCGAGTGTCTGCTACCGAGACAACACGTTTTGACACCGACGCTTGCATCTAACATTACACGAATTTGATATGATAGTCCACGATCGGTACCAGTCACATAGTCCGCTAGCGCTCGCCCTATTGAACACAAGACTGGTATTCGATTTGTCCAAGAATGTTTTCAAGAGGACATTTCGCGTTGTCCGAAGAGACACTTTAGATTACGCTATATGAAAACTTGCACCATCTCTAACCTACCCATATTAAAGTTGGTGGCAGTTGTACCGACTGCATACAAGAACTGTGGCGGTGGAACAATCTTGTCGAAAAAACAAGCATTTCCTCTGCTGTTGAGAATGATAAGCCAACCAATGTTGTCGCAATTGAAAAAGCTAGACGTAAGGGTGATGTAAAACTTTCGTATCAGCCTTCTGCAAATAAAAAACAATATTGAGTATGTACACATCCACTATTTGGAATCGGGCAAGGATTGTACATTGCGTATACCCTCTTAAAAACCATTATAGCTATAGGATGTCATCCAAGGCAATGGATTCATATGTCGACACATAGATTTAGAAGAAACCTGCCATCACATTGCTACTCTTTTATATTAGTAATTACCAGCGATCTTCTATTTTCACATTCCCACATACAGCCAGGATGATAGCACATACCATAGCTTTTGGTGTAATAGTTTTCAACCAATGGCTGAAGCGGGATAAATCCAAAAGGCCAACTGAAGAGAATAGATTATTCAATGGACGCTACATACCAGTGAGGTAGATCCTGCATTAAGTGAAAATATCCTATGGACACTGTAGTGGGTAGACCACCAGTATCAAGACTGGAATGTTCTGGGTTTGAATCGTGCTTGTGGTATGGAAGTTTTAATCGCAGTAATGATTACCGGTCCAATCCTAGCAAGTGCTCCGCTATTTTCAATGGGTAGATAGATGTAGTACCACTTACACAGACCAGCGTCTCATTACTGGTTAACAAACGCCAAGGTATGTCCTGTCCTGTCTGTGGAAGAGTGCATATAAAATATGCCTCACAGTTTAGTAATACGCAGCGGGGTTTCTCTCTCAAGTTAGTGTCAGTATGATAGAGGAAACCCGCTACTCCGAATTGATATGCACCTTCCCAGACAGGACTGTACATACCATGGCCTTTGTGGACACTGGTTGGTGTACGTCGAAGTATACTTTCCCTTTGGACCTTACAGAGCACTCACTCTGGGTTGGAATTGATACTAGGATAAATAATCCTTACATGCCAAGAATGGGACTCGAACCCAGTACCAGGTACCAGTCTGAAGCCCGAAGCGTTAACCACTACACAATGGAAACCGGTTGAATGTCATATACAAAAATGTACATGTACTAGTATATATAAAATATGTACCCTGGAATAGAGAAGTATACTGTTGGAGCTCCAATGAGATCTTGCCAGGATGATGACAAGAGGCGTACGTCCGAGAACCAGCTGTCTTTTGAGCTTCCAACTCCGTCAAACACCATGTGTGCAACCTCGCTGCCGTTAGAGTACAGCGCCAGTCGTACCTTATGATATATATTAACAATTATATAACTTAGGTACGTGCTTATATTCAATAATTGAGGTTCAAGAACGTCTATTCTGGACACGCTGTCCAGCTGCCTCAACTGCCAGGACAGACGTTACTGTTAGTACTCGCAGGTATCATGTCATACACACTAGCATACATACTATCGTAATATACTGTCATGCATTCTCTTTTGTATTCTAGTACAAATGCATTAATATACGCACAGCCAGTGATCCACGACTGGTTTATCAAATTCCGTGGTGTGTGCTATCCTATCTATGAGAAAGTGCACATAAAAGACCCCTTGTTGTTTTCTGTAAGAATAGCCCATGAAGCGGCGACAGCGGGTTTCCTCTGAGACCATGTGTCAATATAACCATGAGTTTGACGTCCAATAACCGCTGATTCATAATCGATGTGTTTCTAGTGGCGTCGTCAAATAAAAGAAACTTTACTTTACTTTGTAACGACGTTAGCTTAAGATAATTATCATCAACATGTTGTATGAGTTGTATTCAGAGATGTACGGATTTTTATTGACGACGTGGATTTGGAGGGCTCTTTGTACCAATTTTTATAGGAATCCACATTTTAGTAATATTAAAAAATAACCTATCAACAAGCTTTCGTGGGAGTAATCTTCATTCATTGTAATTTCAATAATAGTTAACATTCTGAAGTGCGCTGGTACATTTACGTATAACAGCAATATATTACTGAATCGCAAAAGAAACGTCATTTTTTTCCAATGCTAATAAAAATTAATAAATAATTACTATTTCATTATGTTTATTTAATAAATGCATCTCCCCTCATTCCACTGCATATCTCTGTGACACGTGACATATCGATTCAAGTACAGCTTGGACGGTTCGCCGAAACGCACGCTCAAAAACTGACGTGGGTCGAAGATGCAATCACTTTCTTGGAAATCTCAAAATGCTCGTGCACCTCTTGGTAGATAATGAGTATAACTGCAAAATTCGATTGCTATCCTGTCGTTTGTCACTTCGATATAAACGCCATGCCACAATTACCAAGAAACCAGCGAGAACAAGCTATTGGAAGAATAAGAGCCGGACAGAGTACGCAGATCGTTGCAAATGCATATAACGTCAACGTCAGGACTATCTACCGTCTGCAACATCGGTATAACAGCACCAACACCACCAACGACCCCGAGCTACCACGCCACGTCAGGATCGCTTTATTGTGCGCCAACATCTACAAGACCGCTTCACCACGACCACTGAGACGGCTCGCCATACATTTGGAATACGGCAACGACCCATTAGTGCCGCCGACACGGTGGTAGTGATCGCAAGGTCTATGTAAGCCAACTTACCGGGGTAATACCTGCTGCCCTGTTTATCAAACGTCTCTTTCCGTCCTTTAGTATACAATGGGTTTGGGTTTGGGTCATGTTTGGTGTGCTTCCATCAGAAAAGTGTTCTAGCACGCCTGCATGGGCACAATCTCTGACTTCGTCAGAGAGTTATGTCCATTACAGGTGTATACAAGTTATATCAACGATTATATACATACTATCCATCTATTTCTCGACGACAGTTTAAATTGTTTTGCTCGGGACATAGAGTTTTGTTGTTTAGTGGTATCTAATTTAACAATATTTATGACGCACTGGCCTCCTCCGACGCATTTGTCAAATTGACATTAAATGTGCACTAGATTATTTATAGGGCACTCCGTCATGTGAAAGTCACTGTGTAGAATTGTTAAGAAATTTTTGTTTTTTACAATGATTGACGAAAGCTCGCAAATAGCTGCGATCCTGAAAAAATGCTTATTATGTTTAATCAATTACGCAGCACGCAACGATCGAATGTGGTGAATAAAACACTCCATATCTTCCAGCCTACGCCATGTCTAGTTGAAGTACGTGAAACGAAGCGTAGATCCAATGTATGCGTATGCATATAGGTGACCCGTAATACATCGGACACATACGAATATAGAATGGTTCAGATTCCATAATTATACAAGTAAACCCAAGTGTGTGTGCGTGGCGCAGATGGCACGGGCCTCTCTACGATGCAGCTATAGTAGCATAATGCCTGCCAATTAAACCTCACTACTGTTGTCTATCAACAGTACATTATCCAAGTTTTCCGTCCATGTGAACCGAAATCGCATTCAAGGTAGTGGCACGACTGGCGTCAACAATTTTGCACTGAATTTGCTTTCAACATTGTATGATCGTGTGAGGGACCCTTTAACTCGATCAGACCATTGTATGCTCGTGTGACGAAGCCTTTAACTCAATCAGACGTCTGGTGTTTGTATATCCAGACACACGACCATCATCACATCTGAGTCTTCTAAGATACACCATCACGTTTTACTTCTATACCATTAATAGAGTTATACCGTTCGTTGGCAAGATTAAATAAATGTTAAGCTCTGGTTCATGTTTATTAAGACGGATGACACAAAAAGCAGGTGTCAAACACTTAGTAATTAGGTTATCTAAAATTGATAAAACTACGTAATTCCATACGATGGAGGCAAGACGGCGGTGCAGGATATAGACAATAACTTACGAGTAACGAGGAATTACAAATAATCTTTCCCTAGTGAAATTAATGTCGGTCACAAGCTTAAAGCCAGGAACTGAAAACATAAACTGCAATGACAGTTAATGTGTAATTCCGACTATCGAGTAGGTTATTGTATACATTTCCCATATTGATTAGTTGTGTTTAATTGCTTATTAAGACATGGACATTTGATAGTCCTATGTAGTAACGACTAAAACACTCAATTCCACATTGACCAATGATAACTTTAAATGCGACGATGTGACGTCAAGGGCTTTCAGCTGCTGCCAAAATGCAATCTCTTTCAGTGTTAACAGCGTTCTGTTACATCACGAGATGTAAACAAATTGCTATCTTTCCATAGGGAGGTTGTACTTGTAGCAAAACGAATACCATGCATATGTTTTCCCATAATTGGTAATACATTATCCTCTTTCGCGAACGCATACGTCAGTAGTTTCACCACTGTGTAATACAGAATTGTTGGAGTGCATACCGTTGCAGCTTTGTTAAACAAATTATTTAAACGCTCGCTTGAAGATCTTGATAAATTTTGTCTCTGGCCCGCGGCCCTGTAACATCTTTATTTACACAAAAGAACCAACGCCTATACCCACTCAAACCCTGCTCCTAGTCCTATAATATTATATTATATTAGTTTTTAATTATAAATGGGTTTGGTGAAATAGGTTTCTGGAACTGACAGCGTGTGAGTTGAAATGAAAGCGAATGCGGCTGTGATTGACAGCGTGTACGTAACGTCATTCTAATGAGCACTATTGAATGGCAGGACAGATTTATCTGTCAGTTCCCAATTGAAAAATTTCAAAGCTTCTGTCTTAGTGTATAAATGTGTGTCAACACCGCGAGCTGATTGTTATTCGGAATATAACTATTTTTATACATTTGAGGTAATGTCTTCACAATATTTCTCCAAAGATTAATACAATTACAGACATCAAATAGTTTATATCGTATCTAGCCAATCGACGGTAAAAATAATAATTTTTTATTATGTTTTTGGAGTTCTTGGCTGGGGTTGGTGTGATGGGGATCATAGATCCATGTAGAAATGCATATAGATGGTTGCAAAACGAATACGTTCAAAAATCTTGTATAATGCTATGCGGCCTACATACCAAGAAATCTTCGTCCTAACCATACTTGCGTTAGTAACATAGTTGTATGGGTTTTTGTTTAATTATAATAAAGGTAGGACTTGTAGGTAATAATATTATCTCGTTTTATGGATCTGGGGCGGTATTTATCAAGCGACTTAAGTCAGAAATAAGATTTAAGTCTAAGAAAAAACTTAAGTCTCTACGATTGTG
>JAULBR010140398.1:0-17956 GCA_032355825.1 Melanodrymia aurantiaca
TTCTAGATCATGTACGTGTACGGTATTTACGTGTACGGAAATAAATTAGAAGATGCGATTGTAACATCCGCCTGCTTAGTGTACTCTTTAATCAACAATTCAGACCATACACCTGTTACACCATTTCAAAGTGTACTAATTGATCCCAAAACAATGTAACCGAAGCTAGCCGATTATTATTTTGCTTTATTAAATATTGCTAAAAATCTATTTCATATGATGTTCTTTAACATAAAATAATTAAAAATGCCCAAAGGTGACAAAGTGTTATCCGCCAGATATTGGTTCTAGGATATGTCCTTAAACAAAATCAACAATAAAAAAAACTTAATACCAAAATGCTGTGTTAGGCCATAAAACCCCATTTCTCTGCCGGGCTAGAGCTGATCAATCATGATATCACAAGACATAATATGGTTTTTTTTATTAATAATTATCTTCCTTTCTATTTCATTAAACTAAAAACTAACGCTCTCTTTTGATCAAAAGCGAGGCAACGTGATGACGTCATATTATTAATTGGCCCGGTGCGATGAGTCAACACAGACCAATCAAATTTTAAACAAGCTATAGGTCTACCTACTGTCGGAGAAAGTAATAGAATGTAAATATTACGCAAATGACATAGCCTGCGAAATTCACTAATAGATGATCAGGAAGACAAATACAAACATGTATTTTGTATCAAGCCTGTTTATATGATATATTTTGACTTGCAATGGCCTGTACTACGATACAGAAAGTTTAACGAGAAATTACCTGACTTGAATGAATGAGCGTATTTAGTATTAAATGTTAAAAGCACCATGCCTACAATGTAGTTCTAAGACGAAATCCACCGTGCATTTACAAACAATGCTATTTGTAACCTAGTTCTGGTTAATCGTGTATTTGTTATAAATAAATTTAACATTTACTTCCATCTTATTGCATTGATTATCAAAAATAGAGGATATTACATCCGTGTCCATGACAGACCATTTTTACGACACGAGTGCCAAAATTGTCATATTTCCCGAGCAAGAGAAATGTAATCGTAAACATCGCTTGACATAGACATGAATGTAATATTCTGTTCATTACAGTAGAATTGCTCGGCTAAATAAGCACTTCTGTTAATATTTACATACTAACGTCCATTGCCAACTGGTGGGACTATCGCCAGGTTGTACTTTTATGACAGCCAATCAGAAAGAGCTGTACTCTTATGCCAGCTAATCAGAAGTAGATGTACTTGTATGATAGCCAATCGTTAAACAAATGCCAAGAGGATTAACGAAGAGAATTGTATTGTTTATTAGCCGAATGAACGATACATATGTACCTTGTTATGCTGAACGTCTTAGGTAATAAATATATTTATCCCATAGCTTATCCATAATGTTCATGTCATAAAGCCATGTGATATTTTGGTGTATTAACTCGTGTAATAGAGGTATTGTTGTAAATAGGTCATTTGCTTACAAACTGACAAATCTGTACACCTGGGCGTAACATTTTAATAATATTGATTAAATACGTGACGTCATAATACATTTGATGCAAATTTGCAAGGTCAGTAGCTACACGTATAATGTATACCTTCCACAGGACAACACTTCCAACAATTAAATTTCTGTAGGTATCCAAACCATGTTTGGACGAAACATAATTGGTGGAAACTTCACCATTAATGTAATAAATAAACTCCTAGTCGTGTGCCTGTAAAACGTAGAATACTTGACTTCAGTAGTAACAGTAAATAGTTGATTCACGTATTGCCGCTTCGTATTTGGGTTAAAGCGCAGTCCCTCCTGTTGACTTGTTTTGAATAATTGTTTCGTGCTTTTTACGTATTTACTCAAATATTTTATAGTTGTGAATAATAAACAACAGATGATTTTGTTATTTATTACGATTAATTCGTAGAATTATTAGAAACTATATCATGGCGTGATCTACTTTGTATGAGAGCAGCGAGTCGCCCAATCAGCTGATTGAAGTGATAGCGTATCAATCCCCAATCAAGACTGCTTCAAATGTCTTGTTTAGTAACTATCGACTTAAAACGCTATTTTAAGAGTTATAGGATAAATAGAATTCGCTACTCGTGTTTGTTAATATGGAAAATATCAAACTCGTGTCGTTCATCGATATTTGTCGAGGCTTTTGATATTTTCAATGTTAACAAACACTTGTTACGAATCCTCTATAATATATCCAATGCGTTTGTAGTATCTTAATATAGTCCTTGGAATGTTGTCTGGTACGGAGGTTTTGAAGGGTTCAACCCAGAAAAAAGTCACGCGGTATGCATAATTATCATCTATATAGAGCAATTATGTATAGAATTGCCGTATTGACGTACCTAATGAGATACACATCATAGGTCAATTAAGATCAGATCTTAATTGACCTATGATGGGTATCTCTCTTCTGTCTTATGTCCATTGTTTTGTCCTTTTCTTCAAATGAATGACTCTCAATCTGGACTTACCATCCTATATGGCGTGTTAAATACCAACATACGGAGCGAAGTCTCTGTTCCATAGACATCCCTTATAATGCAAATGTTTACCAGCCCACTGGCCCTAAGCTTAAACTCATTACTCTTGAACCATAAACTATACCCGGCTTTTAGGGTGAAATGGAGCATAATGGATCTATCCAATCTGTAATAACTTGCTCCTAAAGTTGCATTGTAATTTAGCTGGTAAACTATTGTATATAAACTACTTCCGCAGCAAGTTGAAAACCCTACGCAATGGTCTTCTAAATGGAGTAATCTCTGGTTAGCACGCAGTTAGCACTTAATATGTAACACATGCCGATAACAGCCAAAGATCCTTGGGTCACGATTATATATGCAGATTTTGACAAACGTCATATCCTTGTGGCTCAAAAATATGTTTTATCAGGTTTATAACATTCATTGACTCATGAACACTTTTGAAAAAGTTCTATAGTAGCTATACATAGACTTTTTCCCGACATGACAGGTAACCGCATCATAAGGATAATAACTGATGCAGTACCTTACTTTGACATGTTTTAATAGTTTCATTAAAAGACCGACGTACACGAATTTGGTATGCTTACAGCGCGTGTCACCGGTGGAGAATGATATGCATCCGGATCGTCCAGATTGCGTATACATATGTACCTAGAACATGTTTCCAAGCAGATGAAACATCTGAATCTGCAAAGTTTTCCATAACTACCTCTCTAGTCTTTCGGCCCCGTTCAGCAATCACTTGTCAAAAAAATCATCGAATACAACAAGGGTAACAACGCGTTTGATCACACAACTGTTTCAATTAACCCAAACGGTTGCTGATATCATTCAATATTTTCTCTTGCCCCTAAAACTAGCTTTGGACAAATCATCATTTACAACTAATTTTTTATCCTACGTTCTTTACAGGGATATCTTTCACAACTAGCTGATCCGACTTTTAAATATATGCACGCCGTAGTTGATTATTTTCTCTTCACGTTAACCTATCTTACTATTTTGTACATATTCCTCATTGCCTATGACTAGGGCACGGATGTATAGTTCGCTATGGCTTCCTTCAGAGGTGGATTGACTAATATATGATCTTAGCATTGGTGATTAGGTGGTGCGTGGCATGGATAAGTAGCTTAGATGGATAGGTGTTTGGAGCTGTGTGGTGTGGATGCATGGGTGTTTCACATACAGGACGTATGCCTAACATATATTTCATGTGTCCAGTTTTAGCACTCTAAAGCGCACCTCTTTCTTGTTGTGCTGATCTATAACACTTACTGAAGCCAGCAAATTCTACAGCAATATCACTAATCCAGCCACGAATAGAAATTATACACGCCCTTCCTTTTTTGACATGATTTTGACTTCTTGCCAAGTAATAACCACTGGTTTTGTATTAAGGGTATAGACACCACCTAGAATAATATAATGAGTCAACGGAAGGAGGATTTAGGACATTTTTAAAATGCACGGACAGAACTTGTAGAAACTTCAATAATCACTGTTTGTTTTAGCAACATACATGGTGATGTAAATAGATGGAAGCCATTACGTGTAACTGGCATATAATATGAACGTCTATTCTATTTACGTTTACGAGAGAAATAGTTTTTGTCACCAGGGTTATTGTTTGATGTGAGCAGATTTTACCTATGACTTGGATTTGGAAAGTACATACAGATGAGATGCCAACAGTCGATGTACTATTCAAACAATATGCAGTTGATTTGATCAAGGAGGTAGGACGTTTGCGGTATTTATACCAAATGACACAGACACCATAGCTTTCAATGTTTCAATCTTTCAGATAGGTAGATATGCCCAAAGACAATTTGCCCAGATAGTGAGATCCCACAGGGATGTCTATGACTCGCACCATTCGAATTATTACATTGAAGAACTGAGGACCTACGATTATTATGAGACAGTTCTGGGTTGGAGATACCATGGAGTAAAGTTAACTTGAGCGATTTTTTTTTCAACACAGATGACACAAATCATCAACGTAAAATTGGAAACAAGGTGCTAAATTTTACTAGTCAATCATAATAAATTGCTACAAAATGGCAAGGACCAAACTTGGTACAAAAAAATGTATGTAGGGGAAATTAACTACAGCATTGATTTAAGGGAAATATTATGATAAAGATAATGTTGTTTAAATTATGTGCATTAGTGTTGTAAAACATGAAACCGATGTAAAGTCAAACATGGTTACATTCGGTGGTCTCAACGGAGACATAGAACTACTGCCACATGGACAACACACGTAACAGTCAAAAGTGACCAGTTGTGAACTAGCATTACTGAAAGCATATCACTTGGTTTAACTGACACTGTCAGAGAACAGAAAATGTAGTAAGTTGTTTGAGTTAAAATTGGCCAGTGGTGGTGAACTAGTATTATTGATCTAGCATATCCAACATCACTTAGTTTAACTGACACTGTTAGAGAGCAACTTATTCATCAATGCTAGACATTAGTAGCATTGAATTATCAAACTCTGCATAAGAAAGTTCATTTGGTTTTGCAGTGATTACATAAACACAAAACAGGATTGTTATGTTTAAATCATTACCAAGCCAGAACATTGTCGAACTGTTTTGCAAGTTATCAAAGACATGAAGTCGAGTTGTGCAAAGGGTTTTGGCAGATTTAAAGTGAGTAAGGGCGTAGAAAACATAAAACCTTTTTTTCTTCTTTTAAATTGAGGAAGGGCGTAGAAAACTGTTTAAAACTTTTCGTCTTCTCAATACTAATTAAGATAAACTATATTCTTGATAATGCTTATCTACACAAGAACACAGGAGGAGTATTTGGCATTGACAACAGGAGTGCTTGCTTGGTAAAGAGATGCCAACTTGAAAGCAAAGGTCAATACTTGTTTGTTGGTTATTAGAATATGGACAGTTGAGGTCTCGAATTTGTATATGGAGATCTTAACCCAGAGAAGAATAAAGTCAAGGCAAACAAGGTATGCAAATTTGCAGTCAATGGAAAAAGGTCATTCGTGTTCACTTGGTGAAAACAAGCGTAAATGCATGCAATATAGACTTTGTATGAAGGTCCCTTTGTCTCTGGATTATGGCAAGATACGAAAGTTGTCTTTGTTATTAACAAAAACGATTTACCAAGACATAGGAACGGTTGCTTCCTCATCCCTAGTGCATAAAGTAATACAGAACATTAATTAACCTGAAAACTGCTTTGCTTGTCTGTACAAATAACTCGCACTTTATTTTCACCAGTTATAGACCGCTTATATTTTCTTACCAAACATAAAAGGCAAAACAGAATTTTTATCAGCAACCAATGACAGGAGAGATAACCTGGGAGTGTCATTTCTTCCCAAAACATCAATATTCCCACCCATGTAATTAATAATGCTGTCCTTGCGGTAACGTTTTAAAAGAGGATTCTGTGTCATGTGTAAAGGTTATATGTTAAAGGCATAATATCTAGTTTTAAGACGAATGGCACCGTGCTTTTGCAAATAGTGTTAATTAGTGTAGTTTGGCTAATGTTGTATTTTTTAGTATTAAAATTAACATTTATTTCTTGCAATATCAAAATATATATATCCAATGCGGTTTGTATTAGCTTAATATGGTCCTTGGACTTGTCTGACACGTGACAAATGATTTTAGGCAAAAGTATACATTAATCTACTATAACAAACTGGATGACAAAAACCATATGGGATGTACATAATTATATCGATAGTGTAAGCAGTAAGATGTAAATAAATGTTAATTTTAATAACAAAAAGCTAGAAATATGTTACAAATAGCATTAGTTTCGCAAGCACACTGAAATTCGTCTTGAAACTAGGTTTCGTGACACTTTTTGAGGAATCATTTTTGAAAGTGTGGTGGGGTTTTTTAAGATCCCAGACACCTGCTGATCAAAAGTAACTCGGGGTGACCCTCTATCAAATATGGGCTGGTCAATGATACACCTTGGTCAAACTGGCCGCCATTGTCACCCAATATTGTACTTATTTCTAATCATTTACAGCAATAAACATTTGTTGTATATTTCCAACTTGATACAATCTACGAAATAGACATTTGGCACCATGCATAGTAATAAAATGCAATATTTTATAAATGTATGCGTATCTAACAGTGCTTCGCTAAAATGGCCGTCATCAATTCCCAATATCTTGATTATTACTAATCATTTTGTGATCTACATGTTTTTGTTGTTTCAGAGTTAGTATAACGTTAGAAATAGACGCATCATACTTCTTATAGCATTAAACGACTACGGTAACCATTGTCACTCAATATATTGCTTATTGTTAAACATTTGAAGCGAAAATAAGTTTCTGTTGCTTAAACGTTGGTAGAACGTTAGAAATAGAGTAATAAAATTTGTTATTTAAAAAAAGTTGCCTTATTAAAAATGGCTGTCCTTAATAATTTTCCAAAACGATATACAAGACGAAAATATATTTTATGGATATGATTTGAATCTAAGATGAATTTTAAATCAGTAATAAAGTCTAATTGAGGAGATCATTGTCGAGTAACACAATGACTCCAATGTCTACCGTCTCTGACTAGGCACTATTTTAATCTTGCTCGCTATTGTCATTATAGCTCAGAAGTTGTTTCATCAGGGTTATACCGTCCATAGACTGGTGAAAACTTTCATGAAGTTCTATGGTAGACATTCAGAGGCTATTTTTTTTTAAAGAATATTTATTTAGTACAACACGTACATTGGGGATTGACCAACGGGCAATACCTATATTAAGGTCTCTTTCACGATATGACGCATCAATGACACAAATGATGTCTGATGCAATACCTCACTTTGATCTGTTTTACGCTTTTTTATCGTTTCGATGAAGACTCCGGTGGAGTAGGAATATTTTATGCTCAGCATTCGCGAACGTATCATCACTGCTTTGGCAGTCATTCGTCAGTACATGCCATCTCTACTTTCGCGCAATATCCTTTCGACTCTAACGTGCGCAGAAATATGCATTTAGTGAGTGTCAATGTTTTGTCATTTAGATTTCAGTTTAATTGTCTTCACACTTGTATCAGTATTCAGATTTTCCACAAAGTAATCATTGGTGCTTTGAATGCAAGATAGCAGGCTCTTGAAGAAGATGTTAGCTAAATTATTAGTTAGTTATAACTTATTTACGTGCTTATGTCCCAATAAGATTCAATCACGTCTATCATGGTCACACAGGCCAGCTGCCTCGACTGACTGTCCAGGATAGAAGTTAGTTTGAGTATGACCGAGGAAACTCCCCTACGCCTATTTAATAAGAAGCATGGGATCTTTTATATGTACTTACCCACATACAAGACATTAAATATCACAGCCTGTATTACACCAGTTGTGATTATACTGGTCGATATATGGCTATTGCTTTATATCATTATTAGCAAAATGCATAATATAATTATTAGCAAAATGAATAATTAATTGCGTGGCTATTTCAACCAATTTGAACAAGGTCCTCTGTTGACCACGTTTACATTTTGTAAATGTCAAATGTTGCTGTAATATTCGCGGATGTAAATTTTCACGATTTCCAAATCAAGACCAAATCGTGATATTATGTCATTTTTCGGTTTCAAAAACACCATTGTTGTATTTTTAATGTTTATCATTGCTAGTACATGTAATTAATTGCGTGATTGTAATTTTGGCGGTTAAAATTAATTACAAACGGGAAACCTCGAAAATTACCGACACGTGCTGAAAACACGTTTTGCGTTGTGTATGTCAAATGTTATTACTGTATATTGTCATAATATGTCTATTTCTAACTCTATGCCAAGTAAAATAAACAGAAAAAGGTTTTTCACTTCAGATTGTTAGCAACAACTGGATGACGAGGGCAGACATTTCGAATGACCTATTGAATCTAAAAACCAAAACGAATTTACTACTACAAAATTTTAGCAATAATCAATATATTAGATGTCATTTTGAATAAAGAGCCGTATTGGACACGCCCACATTTTGAAAGAGTCACGTGTTATTACTCTATAAGGTGTCATGTACGTATTTATAACTTTGTACCAAGATCGAAACAACCAAACATTGTATATCACTTCAGATGGTTAGCAAATAGAGAATAATACACGAGTGGCCGTTAGATATTATTATCATTAAATTTTTATCTTGCAACGAGTTGTTTAAAAAACGTATCTACCGGGTGAAAGCTAGTTAGACATGTGTTTAAACAATGAGGTGCCTGATTAAGCGATACATTGGTTGACGATGATGGTAGTTTAAAACGTACTGTCGGCCATGACACCATTTCCAAAATGTCGCATTTTATTACTCTGCATAAACAGATAAAATGTGTTTGCTTAACGACACCACAGAAGCACACTGATAATTAATCAGCGGTTATTGCATGTCAAACGCACGGTTATATCGACACTTGGTTACAGAGGAAACCCGCTTCCGCAAAATTATGTTACTCTTCTTCGAATAACAACAAGAGATGTGTTATGAGCGCGTTCCCAATAATAACCCAACGGTTCCACTGAGGAGGAACGTACTCTGCATAAAGTTTAGTTGTGTACTACACGTTTCACTACATCATCAAGTTATCATGCTTTACTCGCCGAAATGATTATGGAT
Source organism: Melanodrymia aurantiaca (assembly GCA_032355825.1). Lineage (NCBI taxonomy): Eukaryota > Metazoa > Mollusca > Gastropoda > Neomphalida > Peltospiridae > Melanodrymia > Melanodrymia aurantiaca. The sequence continues at coordinate 9,113 of JAULBR010140398.1, forward strand.
CCCCTTTAAATTCCTTTGGTTAATTAGACTAAGAACTGTATATATATGTCTAGTATGCCCAGTATATATACTGTAGTTGTCATCTCACATGCATAGCAAATAATCATAACCCAACACATCTATTTTGAGTGTATACATGAATGGACTTAAGAACATCTATTCCAAATACATCTAGATTCTTATTATTGTGTTAGAGGATTTGGTTAATTTCAAATACAGCAAATAATCTCTTAATGAAATAGCGCGTGCACTTTTCCGGTTTCCGACACTTACAGTTTACGCTCATCGGAATGCAAAGTAAAATGTTTGTATAACACGGACAGCTATTGTCGTTGTTGATATTTGAGTTCTTGATGCAAGCATGCTTGAAGGACATACGCGACATGTTCAATACTGAACGCAAATGATACGCTCGCAATGTGTCAATAGTGTTTATTGAATGTGTTTATTTATACATAGGAGATCTTCACGTTATTCCGTGTGGAGGCTGTTCACGGGATTTGGTTAGCAATGTGTGTTTTCGACCCGCATCGCTTTGATTAAATGTTTGTACAGACATTAATAGCACTCATCATAATTTAATACTATAAATAGATTCATGACCAGAATGCACTGAGCGGTGTGACCAAGGCCAAAACTGGATCACATGGAAAATTAATGGTGTTATAGGCAAGATATCTCGTGTTCCATTTTTAAAAAAAGATACCCTAATGCATTGTGTATTATGGAACATGCGTCAGTACTTTGGAATATTCTAGCAGAACGGGAAAGTGTTTTTTAGATGACGCTCCAAAGATGTAGCAGTTTGCTTTTTGAAGTCCACAAAGTCAAGAAAAATGTGTTCCCTGGCATATGATACTAACTTGGAATCTCTTTGATACACCTCTTGTCAAAAATGATCCCGCATCCTCGGTTTTATGATTTTAAGACCATAATAAATGAAATACTAGTAGGCACGTTTTACCCTGTTGTTGATATCAGATTATAGACATGTGGCATAATCCCCATTAAAACCCTCCAGAGAAACGAAATTAGGACAGGGGATTGTTCGTCGAAAATGTTCCAAATAAATTTGATGTGTGAGGATAATTTTACTATCGTCTGTTTTTTCGGCAGAACAGTCTACTGTTCACTCTTACTAGAATACATTTATTTTATTATATCAGTTTATTTTTGGTCGGATAAGTTAGATTTTCTATTACACATTATTTTAATTGATATACATTTTCAGTACGCCACCCCAAATAACAACAACCAGTCACCTAATCTCTTTGAGAACTTCTAAGCAAGACTGCAAACAAATTCTAACACGTCAGCCTTAAAACCGCTGGTTCGAGTTTAAGAGGGATGTCATATGGTGTCAACATTCTTAGACAGTAGTTCATGTGTGTCAAACCTAATAACAAACTTGTAACCCTTTAAACCATACCGCAAATAAAGCCAACGACAACCAGCCCTAACAACACGTTTTCATTTCGAAAAAATATCCCATCCGCTCCAGCCTATATGGTGTCTGCATTGGGGCGATTCCATGATGGTATTTGTCCCGCCCGCAACGATTGTTTTTCATCATTTTGGTTAGTTAAGACAAAACACTAAGTTATTAGATAATTCAACTGTTAGGAATTTTAATTTGCAGTAAAAAAAAAAAAAATTGGCTGTGGTTCGTGAGTACATAGCATATCTACTTTGTCGCAATGTCCCTTCAACTCTACGGTTAAATCGGAGTTGTTTTCTGAAAACAACTGGTTTGGCCGAACAGTTATTGTGTTGGACTGCAAGTGCCACGCGAATCGGTGAAGTAGGTTCGAATTCCACTTGTGCTTATAAGTGATTTTGTTATTGTGTAGAGAGACACATTATGCCATATCAATGTTATGTCATTTAGATGTGTGGACCTTTAAGCCAGACAGCAAAAGATCCGAACAACAATCGGGCCTAACAATATTTTAAACCCTGGAAATCTAGAGCGCAAACCAAGCCGAACAGTCAGCCCTGACAAGCTTTTAAACCTGTAAACCAGACCGCAAACAGTCCGTCCTAACAAGTTGTTTAACCTGTAGGGCAAACCGCAAGGCAAAGCCGAACAACAGTCAGTCCTCACAAGCTTTCAAAGCTGTAAGCTAGACCGCAAGCCAAGCTGATAAACAGTCAGCCCTGACAAGCTTTTAAACCTGTAAACCTGACATCAAATAAAGCCAAACAACTATCAGCCCTGACAAGTTATTAAACCTGTCGTTATTTAAAACACACAAAAACACTGTAATTCAGCCAAAAGACTGCGTTTACCATATGAACAGATTTATAGAAATATTCACTTTTTCAAACATTCCATTACATTTCCCCCGGTTTGGATACTAACTGCTTTATTCAGGGAACAAGTGTTTATGTAAAGTCGATCTTCTTTTTCAGCTTCTGTCTATTTAAATCATTGATTAACATAATATTAATTTTCTTTTCCTAACGTTTAACAAAATAATTCATGTTTTACTTCCTCCTATGTATCGAACCGTTTGTGATAAAAAAAAAAGACCAGAAACGAGTTGCAACAGACCAATCGCACACATGGTCCAATTATTCAAATATGTGTCTTTAAAGAGTGTGCCATGTCCTTGTACATCAAGGTACCTAGACGAACGGCCTCTTTTATACATATTGATTCATTAATGTTTGACCAGTTGCGATTATGTAATTGAGTTAATTGTCTGTGTTCAAATGCAGAGACAAACCACCACTTGTTTTCGCAACACACATACTGAGTTGCGAGAAGGTGTAAATTTGATCACCGTCGTTTTCCTGGAACGACATCATTATTACACCAGTATGCATGATCAAGACGACAGCATTTCCTGTTTCTGCCCTGGAACTATATTTGGCCTCTATGCCTGTGTATTGGTGGTAATCAAAAGCTGATTGTAGAGGTGTTTAATATATCGATCTGCTATTATACAATGATCAAGTTCCGTTATATTACCTGATGTAACTTCCTAAGCTCAAATATCAACATGTCCTCGTGTTCTCTGTACATGTATGGTTCTTTATCTTATCACCGAGTGATCCTACTGAATAATCTGTTCTGTGCTAACTTTTTGAATGAGGGAGCTTCGTCCGAGCTTGTTGGAAAAAAATAGTCCACAAAAATTAATGAGTTGATTTCCTACAGATGCGTTATAATATTATATTCCCAAATGATGACCAATTATAATGCATAACATGGGGTTGGGGAGGTTCAGAAGGCTGACAAAAGCCGCAACATCCTGACAGTCAATGGTGCAGTTTTGTCTCTTATGGAATTGGATATTAATATCTTTTATATATATTTCCCACAGCCTTTGGTGTGGACCCTGGTCGGTTTAAGTGGTGGTATACCAAACCATTGGCCATTCCGGTGCACTCCCTCTGGGTTTGAGCCGGTATCTTGCCTCTTATGGGATTCGAACCCAGTACCTACCAGCCTTAAACCGGAACCGTTGAACCACAAAGGCTGGTATTCTACATCCAATAGACGATGACTATAATATATGCACCACAGTACGCAAATTTAACCTATGATTAAGCGAAATGCGATTGAACTGTCGATAAGTGGAGATAACCATACTCATTTTCTGGTGAATAAAGCCAGTGTATTTATAGGTGTCCCCCGATATAGCTAGAGAATTATTGATTGCAACATTCAATACAACCTAATTCTAGGGGGGAAAGTGACAGAAAAGATGTCACAAAGTACCAAAGTAAGGCGATTTTATATATTCCATTTGTTATAAAGACCAATTGATTTTAATTTACTAGTTTAGTCGTGTTGTCGGTTTTTTGTTGCAATTTTACTAATTGCTAATCCAAGTTAGTATGCAAACACACGTAATCTAGTAACTGAATTCCATTTTAGTACCACTAACACCAGGATTGTTAAATTAATATACCTTTTGTTAATTAAAATTTTTGTTTTACTTTATTTCCTCAGACTGTTATCCATAGGTTTTTTCCCCTACAATCCTATTCGTTTCCGTCCCGCACTACGAGAACAATCAAACCCACGACACATCGACAATCCAGCATCATTTCAATGCGATGTACCTGTCGTGGACAGAACTCTGGCGAGGTTAGAGATCGTTCCCATGACAGGTGTGCTTGAATAGCATTCTGATGGAAGCACACCAGAAATGACCATCCTAACCCAACGAGATTTAAATCTAAACAAAAAATAACATTATGTAAAACCTTGATGGAAGCACCCCAAAAATGACCATCCTGACCCAATGTGATTTAAATCTAAACCATAAATTACATTATGTAAAACCTTGATGGAAGCACCCCAAAAATGAGCATCCTGACCCAATGTGGTTTAAATCTAAACAAAAAATAACATTATGTAAAACCTTGATGGAAGCACCTCAAAAATTAGCATCCTCACCCAATGTGATTTAAATCTAAACCAAAAATTACATTATGTAAAACCTTGATGAAGTACCCCAAAAATGAGCATCCTCACCCAATGTGATTTAGGCCTAAATCTAAACAAAAAATAACATTATGTAAAACCTTGTCATTGCCACGGCTGAGTTACGCAATCTATCGACAGCGAGTTGGATTAATCTGAAATGGAAACGACGCGTGTCTCCCAGCCATTGTCTACACAGTAAACCCGACAACGTGGTGCCAACTATGCCGCTGACGTCACTTAAATGTTGCGCAACGGATCGTGTGAATCGTCGTCCTTGGATGGCTTAATCGCGCATGTTTTATAGGTTAATGCCACAGGTCGGGAATCTAACTCGGAACCTGTCGAGACTAGGTTGGCGTGTGGCCATTTAGCACCTCGTGAGCGTTCACTGACACCGGTCTCCGTGGTGTAGTTGTTAGGACACCTGTCTCAAGACTGGGTTAACATCATATTCGTGTCATGGAACTTCAAATTGCAGTACCGGCGTAAAAGGAATTGACCTAGGATACCTAGGATTCCTAGTCCAAACGAAAGTTTTGCTGCGTTTTGTTTTCTTACATTAACGTTTATACACATCAGACACATGTAGATGGAAGTGTCAAAACTCTTATTCCTGATCACTACATAGTGAATACAATAATACAGACATAGATTTATGTCTGTCAAACCGTACAAAGTCATCACTATAATTATGCAATCATGGTGATCATTCATTTACAGTTTACCAACTTACAATATCTAATCAAATAAAATATTTTCCAGAAGGTGTTCTAAATGCACCACGACAGAGCAGACCTTGGTTGTGTATGGGATCGAACATCTACATGTATGATTTACGCACAGATCCATACACAATGCATCCTTAATCAAATTTACACATAACACGAGATCTATAGAGCCGGAGCATCACCTTTCGTTCTGCTCCACACTCTGTATTGCCGATTACTTTTAGAATATTAAGAGCTCTCAGGCCCTTCTTCTTTTTTACATATTTTAAATGGGGTACAAAAGATCATTTCTTGTCAAAAATGACGCCCAGAAATTTGGTATCCACAGCTGGAATTGGATTGTTATCCAAGAACTGGATTCTTATTCAAGAACTGGATTCTTATCCAAGAGCAGTTGCGGGTTGAAGTGGTGACCCTTTTTTTGGCAAAAATTTGAAAATCGAAAACCATTATAAGTTGCCCATTGCTGAAGTTTATTTAAATAAAGGTACAACTGGCGTTTAATGATATTCATTGGTGAGCATCTGTAGCAAATTTGGAAACAATCCGCATATAAAGAGCTATCTACACAAGGTTTTAAACACTGGGTGATGCTGTTAAGTTTAATTAAAAAACAACGTAACCGGCAATATGCTACTTTGAGGTACACCCATTTCTTGAGTGTGAGAATGTGAGAATTAGAAAGACTAGATCCCACCCTCACTTTAAATGTTTTAAGTACTGACTTATAAAGTCTGGAAGTCGACCTCTCTAGCCCATGCCATGGATGTCTTTTTAAATACATGTACCGTACTTCTATGTAGTATAAAATAGTGATGACACTAGGTTTTCGCAAAATGTGAGTGGATACTACCTCAAAGTTGGCATCCTTATCCTAAATGGCTCAGTATTATATCCCGTCCATATTGGGGTAACAATGTAATAATTTGTACAAAACATGCCGTTTGCATAGGGCACATCACTAGTCATTAGTATGTATAATTGTTTTCTGTTTCTACTTTTCTAAATATGTTGATTAAATTTGTTAAAGTTGTTTTTGGTTCTTTTTAAACCAAACGAATTTATTTAGGAATATTCGAACACTTGAATCATTTTGGGCTGAAATGTAGCTTCTATTTTATTGTGAAAACACTTTTTTAATAATAATAATAGTAAATTCAAAATAAACTTTATACAATTAGTGTCTTCTTTTATTTTTATTTTCAGCTCCATTATATAATTTAATTCGCGTGGATATGACTGCAGTTTACGCTGTCAATCCATTTATTGTATAAGAACACAAACAAGACGCGTCAAGAATGTTAGTCATGTTTTGTCGACATCCTACGCATTTTATCTATCGCATTGCACCGATCTTGTTAGCGAATCTGCCAAATAGTTGACATCCTCACTCTTTCAACAGTCAATATGTAAACGAAATGCTATTATTTGAATAGTACGCTGTCTTTCGTTGGCTGTTCAGTGTGTGTGTCGTGGTCACTCATAGGCCGAAAGCACTGACGTCATTTGGTGTGTTTAAGTTTCAAAATCGATAACCGCGGTGTTGGTTCTAACTCCAATTTGTTTGTTCACTTAATCCGAGAAGGTCCTTATCCCTTGGGCGAATCTTATGGATAATCCAGCGGGCTCCTTGAAACATGTGTATACAATTTAATGTCTGATAAACAAACGATATTACTGCTATAACAGTAGCAGAAAAATAAATCATTTTTGGAACATTATTTTATATTTAAATCGTTTGGCTTTTTTTTCTGTTTAATATTTGCTATATTCATATACGGCATTTTCGATTCAGGTGTTTTCCGTTAGAAGGCTATGGCAATCCAATGAAATAATAGAAAAATAGTTTAAACAATCAGAAATATCCAAATGATCCCAAAAAAAAGAAGAAAAATGTTATGTACCACGAATGTGAAATGTTGATTTGTTTAAATATAAAGGATAATCCCCGAGTATCTTGTAATATCATTATTTATTGCGAGTTGATAAACGCATAATATTAAATGATTTTCGAGGATGTTTGTAACTTAAAATAAGACACGAAGGGGTACTCATTTCATCATTCTGTATACATGCTATTAACATCAATTAAATTGACACTTAAAATGTGTAATGCTTTACTCAGTACTAAATTACAAAAACATTGTCATAACCAAATGCGTATCTCTGCACAAGGCAAGGTCGAATGGATATTACGCCAAAGTCGAGATGCCAGGTACTGACAAATTACAGCTAAAGAGGTGATAAAACGTCTTTTGAACAATCAAGATCATAGAAGTGATATCTCGGAGATATCATATATTACAATATCACAAATTATTATGTCTCCTGCAAGCCTTTAACGGGTGATACATTTGTAGGCAATATTGTTTCTACAATGTAATCATACAGTTCTTGGAATAAGAGTTGTATATATTATGTTTTCTACGCTGTATTGAAGACTCACCATCGAGTTTCAAGACGGATCCCATCCAACAAGCCCATGTAACATATTGGCCAAGATAGATATTTTTTTAAATTAACGTTACGATACAAATTATTTTAGCTAAAAGGACAGATTAACCTGATATAACAACTTGAATAACCCGAAACACTTAGGACACAAATATATTAAGATTCTTAGCAGTAATTAATGTTAGTTAGTTAGTTAGCTATAACTATTTACGTGTTTCTATCCAATTAAGGTTCAAACACGTTTGCCATGGTCACGCAGCCCAGCTGCCCAGACTGCATGTCCAGGACATATTATGTTAATATTATTATGATAAAGGAAACCGGCTACACTTGATGAGAAGCAAGGAATCTTTTATAATTATGCACTTTCCCTCAGACAAGACTGTACATACCACGGCCTTTATTGAACCAGTTGGAGCCGGTGTAAAGGGAACGCAAGTCATACAGGAATGCAAGTCCGGTTATATCATAATAAAATGGATTAAATAATAAAATAAATCTTTATGGAATAAAACAAATAGTCTAATTCATCAAACTAGTTATTACCTACAAGTCCTAGAGTTAATGCAAGAAAAAGCGCAATAAAACTATTTGTTTTATGCAAGTCTGTTGTGGACTAGGATTCCTATATAGGTTACCGCTAAGCATGTAGGTCCTATAGCATTATACATTGTGTCGGACCTGTATTCTTACGGTCTTCTATTCCTATTACACCTGTTCCAAACCAGATTGTGTTGTGTGCACAAAGAGTATAAACACAGCGCATGTCCACAGGAAGCAAACTTCATACAACAGTTTTACTGTAAAAACTGATTTCCGAAAATACCACTGTTTTGAGATTTACCACACTCTAAAAGATTGAAAAAAATAATATGAAGTAAAGTTTTCAATAATGGAATACTAAACATATTACTTAATACCAGTGTACCATTTATTTGGACATAGATCATATTGTATAATAATAATATACACACATACATTGTGTTATTTCAATTAATTATTATTGATGTATATAAATTCAACAGTATTTATAATGTCCAACATTTCATCCAATTTCTAGTGACAGTGGAATCCTGAACATTTTACTGAATACGGGTGTACACCCATGTCTTGTAAGTCTGCGCGGCATGTAAGTCTGCGCACATTTTACGTTGTATAGTTTCCGTAAACAAGTTGCGTTGATCACTTGTTTACAAACAAAGATGGTGAATTTTATGCCTA
>JAULBR010140509.1:0-30015 GCA_032355825.1 Melanodrymia aurantiaca
CGTCAAAATCGTATTTCACAATCATAAATACGATATTGTTATTAAACTCCACTATCTCTCACGTATGCGTAATAAATATATATACATGTATATATTTGAAAATGTTCTGTATCGTGAGATCTTAACCTATAACCAAATTAATGCAGGGAGATATTAATATCAAATGATGTTTAGGTATTGTGATACCTGCATTTGTAAAACAATGCATCACCGTTATACATATTTTAGTAAATAATAATGTATATGTATACATGTACCAGTATGCATTCTACTTCAAAAATACATCAGTTATAGGTCAGGGACTGCATGATCGCAACATACAAATAAACTGGATCTAAAGCCAAGTTCAGATTGCATGTCATGTAAAACCATTGGTCCACAATATTATTATTGACCAATATTTTAAAGTTAGGATTAAAATGGGAGGGAGGGGATCAAATGCAATCCTAATTTTATTCAGATTGTGAACAACAATGACATTTATGCACGATCCTTTAAACAGAACTGCACTGTAGTCTTAACCTGGATGACAAAATAAGATTCGCTTCATCTCTGTGCATTGACCGGTGACTTGACATCTCGACTGGCACACAATATCAAACCCAACACCTCCACACTACCAATGTTTACTCATATTCCGACAATCTGACATTACGCTATTCATAACTCGACGTACACGGGACCGCTCTACAACTGGCCATCCTGTGTTAAACAAGACCGTGTTTTCTCTTGCCTCGATTATGCCTTTTCCCTATTTGTCCCGTCTATTTGTCCTCTAGAGTGTGCAAAGAAATTCACCTCGGCGTGTTTGAGACCTGAAAACTTGTTGCTTGATGTAAAAAGACACACACACGTTTTAAGTGTCTGTGAAAATAGAGACAGCATTTAGTGCATGAATTAAACTCAGAATGTTTGAGCAGTGGGGAATTAATCCATTGGGAATCTTAATGCAACTATCAAAAAATCTATTCTTAGGTGGCTTTCCAAAATAAGTTCAAATTGATTTATTTGCATGGGTAATGCACTGCACTGTAAGGACATGTAGATATACAAGATAGCAGATTGAACGATATATATTTTTATTACTATATTTATACGTCTTACAGGGTATCTCTTGAACAAAAAAAAGCATATTTTTACGTACATGTACCAAACTGACCCCAATTTTAATCTGCCACAATAATTTCCGAAATATTTATATTTTTCAAACCTACGTACATGTATCTACCCTTTGTATTATTGTTTTCAACATGTAATAGGAAATAAGATAAAATAAAAATTCATAATTCTAATTTTCTAGGATATACATGTACATCTACAATATTAAAATATCCAAGTAAATGAGACAATTCATAAACAAACTATAGTGTAGTGACCTTGGCATTGCTCATTCAACATTAAACCGATGGTCTGACATGAAATGCTTCCGAGCAGGACAGTTTTATGGTCTTACTTGAATTTGGGCATCGATTACCCTATAAAGCCACTCAGCTGTTCACTTCGCTTCACAATAATTAAGTTTCAAATCTTAAGTTTCAATTTGTGAGGCAGAATTTCCTTATCGCTTTGTGTAACAGTAATTTGTTAAGCAGAGGATGTCCATAAACTATATATTTGTACTTGATCCTTATCATCATCCAGACATACGGGGAAATACATTTACATCAAGATCTCAAACAAACTAAACTGAGTTTAAGATGTTAGACGATTTCAACAGATTAATGCATTTTTTAGTATTTTGTGTAATTACTCAAAACAAACCTGTGCGACATGTAACTGGGTTCACCGTAGCCGGTCACATACATGTTATGGTCTTTGATGATTAAATTACAAACATAAACAAACGGCAAAAAATAAATACATGCGGATAATACACATTTTTTAGTATTACAAAGTACATACAATTAAACGAAATATTTCTCAAAATATGTATTATTCGATCTTTATAAGTTTGCTCATGTTTTTTTCCTTCTTGTTAGATGAAATATCATATTTAGATATGCATTTATTCATCAATCTCAAAATAATATTAGCCATGAGGTGGAACTTTGTTCCATCCAATTGGAAATAATGACACAATAAAAATCCTCAAACTGAAATGTCAAATCAGTTGTAATAAATAAAAATCATAAGGTTATAGTATTTCCTTATTCATTTGCCTCCAAATTCTGATCTGCCATAAAAAAATGTTAGGTTCATAAAAAAACATCCACTTGAAAAGCTGGTGATAAAACCGAACACAATACATTAAAATGAACATTTTATGTGAAATGTTAGCCGAGAATATTTGAGAACATTCGCAACAGAGCCAAAAAATGAATGGAATAAAGAACCATAAACGCTGAAGTCCTAGTCACCAAATCATAACAGTTTAGATTGCTATATTTTGATGTGGCTACTTTGAATCAGTGGACGGGACACGCTGTCCCAAATGAACATTGCAGTTCAAGTTATGTCCAGACACTGGGACTCATGGGCTATAATATAATGAAGTGCCTGCAGCTGGCATACAAAGAGAAATCTGAATTTTATAGCATCTGCTTCCCTTGCGGGGTGCCATGCTATCTTTAATTAGCATTTTCTCCTCCCTCATTAAAAGAAATTAAACACATAGCATGTTAACATTGCTACGAATGTCATTTCCTGGCAAATCAGCAAGCCCTGCAACAGAAAAAGGCACTCGAGCAATGATTTGACAAATTCATCACAGTGCTAACAAAGGAGGCAAATCGACCAATTTGCTTCACTACAGTTCATCTTCCAATCATGTCATCAAAATAATTTATTATTTTGCAACATTTTCAAAACAATGAGCCAATGACAAATCCTCAATATTGCTTGCAAGAAGTGGCTTTACCAAGAAGTAGTTCGGCGGTGAGAATCGTTGATGACTACTACTCATAATCGATTGATGGCAAAAGTAAAACCTCATTCCTTTTTATTAAATTGCTACGTTTTTTGGGTCCCAAATAGAAAAATCTAAACCATTTCGCTCTTAAAATTTCTTCAAACAGTTTCTCTATAATAGATTATCTTTCTCTTTGGACTCCTTAGAGATTAACGTGTCTATGTTGAATAATCATTCACGCACACCATCATGACTGTGTATGCAATCCAGGCTGGGTTGCCCATCCAGAACAGAAATAGACTAGCTATATTGCATTTTGAGTAAAGAATAAAATTGTTCTAGTTCCAGATCTGGTGGAACAGTTGAGTCTTTTCTTGTAAAGTGCAATCTTTTCTTGTTGGCTTCTTTCAGCAGCAGGAGTTCTCTTTTATTCTATTTTCCATAGAAAACCATTTTATTAAATCAATAAAAATATATAAATCTCACACCAAACTATTATTAAAAAAGTAAGTGGAAAGGAATGATGTTTTCTGTGGAGCCTAAGTTTAGCCCTAGAAGCCATTGATTCGTACGAGTCCAAACAGATCATCTCCTGTACACAAACGTCCCCTTTACTATTTGCACAACATTCGGATAAATTGTTGTCAGCAGGTATCGCCAGCCGCCATTGATGGGGATAAGCCACGTATTTGCCGAGATCGCCACAACAACCTTGAGATGCTGTAGTCATGACAACACAGATGTGCAGATTATAAAATCTGTTAGGAAACTTGTTTTTTTCTCCTTTTTCGTTACTGTTGCTTCTTTGTTCTCATCATCCTATCTAAGCAAATTCAATAAAGCTTTCAAAATACAAAACGGTTGCAGGATTTAAGAATCCCTTTGTGGTTGTGATACATTTTCTCTGTAAACTCCTTCTTTGAAAGCATCTTACATAATCTCCTTTTACTGAACACCGTCCAAAGTTTAAAATAACATCTTATCTGTGGTATTAAGACATGTTGTCTGTCGTAAGACTTGTTACATGTTTTAAGACGTTATCTGTGATTGAAATCAATGATGGGTTGAGTGTGCTGGGTAAAATACTCTAACATGGGTGTAGCTACCTATAAGCATATCTACTTAATTGAGTACCCAGCCTTCAAAATTCTGTAGTGGTAATTGTCATAACCACTGCAAAAACTTGTGCACTTTTATTTTATGTTGGCATTCCACTCAAGAATTCCATGGCCGATTCCTTATAATAAATTGCAGTTTTCGAAATGTAACCATTCAATAATTTGGATTATTTCAGTATTTTTTTAAAAATTGCCATCAAAAAATTATTTTGACAACCAAGTGTCGTGACAAAATTTCTCCCCACCAAGCCTGTATGTAATTACCTATCAATCAGTTGTATGAATAATGTAAAATAGTTATCAAAATTGAGAAATGTGTCGAGTCTTCATAAATAATAAATAAGATGCTTGTTTATTGATGGACATTTACAAAATAATAATTTTTACTGTAATTTAAAATATGAAATTATTTTTATAGGATACAAGAAATTAAATTAAAAATAATATACCCAGAGAATAATATCCCATCCCCTTCCTCCACCTCTCCATGAGCCTGTAGTATTTATCTCAACATGGAATTTATTGCGTTTTCACACATGTATTTCAAAAGCCTAGGAACATCACTATCTAACCTATATGAGCACATAAATATTTCTTGGACATTTGATCAAGAATGAGAAAATAAAGCATGTTCTGTGCTGTCAGCAAATAAGAGAGTTGCCCGAGGACAGTGTGCTGGTTATGTGTGTGTAATAAACAATGATGGACAGCCGACTGGGTGAAGCGTCACACAAAAGACAGTATGCTATATCCTACATGGCGGTAACAAACTAATAAAGGGTCATTGTGGTTCTGTGAGGTAAAAACCCTTGAGGGCAACAACACTGCGGCTTTATATCTTTGTCAACTATATGTTGGGTAAGTGTTGTAAGCTATTATTAGCAAGATGGGTGGTTCCTTTACAAGGAGATAGCATCTTATCTTCATCTCTTAACTTACTACATGCCAATGATGTTGTCAGCAATTGTACAAATTGATGGCAATTCTATGACACAAAATAAACAAATCTCAAGTGCTTAAACAAACGACTTACATGAAAAACAAGGAGCTATCATGTCTGTCTGTTTGTCCATTTGTCTGTCGTTATTCAGATTTGTTGAATAGATCGGACTCACACTTGAATAACTAAATTCAATAATTTATTATAAAATGTTCAAATTCTCATAACTTTTTTTTATTTTGTGCATGTCAATCTACTCATTGATACCATAAAAAAACTTAAAAGGTAAGATATTTCAACAACATTAATCCACAAGTGGCACCAATCAATGAACAACAGTATGACAGGGACAAGGAACAAGATCAAACAATGGATAAAATCCACGCCACAATACAGATTTTTTCAATAAACGTACCGATTTTGAGTCAAACTTTTCCAATAAAATTTCTTCGAAAACAGATTAACTTAATTGCAACATATTTAATACAATTACTTAGTTATTAATTTGTTGTAAAACATGGAAGATTGTGACACATCAATGTCAAGACCTTACAGCCATGCAGGAAATGAATAGCCATAAATCGGTGTCATATAATTGCAATACATCCAGAGTGAAGGAGAAATATTGCCAAGTTCCTTCCTCAATCAGAACGTTCCAGGAAATGATCTCATAAATTTTGCTAATTATTTTAAAAAAAGTTCAAAACTAGATGAGAGCTCTTTGATGAAGGAGGAAACAAAAGGTATGAGTCATACCAATTGGGTACTGGGGTCCATCTCATTTCTACCTCCGTCCCTGGAGAACGCATCCCACTTGAGCATGGCAAATGAAGCGTTGTGGGCAACTTAATCGACTACACGAGAGGAATTTTAATGAAAACTTTCAGCTTCAAATACATTAATTTCAAACACTGCACCAAACACGGCAGTAAAACAGAATGCAGAGTTTCATAACAAAACAAAAAATGAAACCATCCATGTTCATATTTGTCCCAGAAATACATTTCAGTGACTAACTTTGAGTGCAGAGTTTTTCATCTTCATTAATTTCTATCGTGTCAAGAAATAAAAATCCATCAATAGAGTTTATTTGGAAAAGATGAAGGAAAATGTGAGTCGTGAAGAGCTTCAAGTTGCCCTCCAGCTTTCCAGCAACGACGTCAAGATCCGGAGAGCAGAAATTCAGAGCGGACAGCTGAAAATTTGCAGATCAAACAAGCATTTTTGAGTCTCGTATAATAAATGAAGCTAAACTTCTATCGGAAGCAAGAAGACACTACGGTGTTTGATTATCTTTGATTGTGTCAAAAATTGGCAAGTAATTGATGTAAACTGCTGTGAACAATTTACAACCTTAGGGGATCCCGTTGGGGGAAGGGAATGGAGGTTAGGGTAAGGTGATGGGGAGGCAGTTTCCTCGGTATTGCCAAAACAACACGGCATGGTTCTAATTGGAGTGAAAAACAGGTGGAATCCTTCAGTGTCCTCGAGACGCACACTCAGAACATGACATAATTTGATTTCCACCGCAAATGGATTTTTTCAAAGACTTTTTTCTCTGCCAATGACTCAGCTAGAAACAGCTGCTAATGAAATACTGATGCAATGCCTCTAGTGTAATCACGTCTCTTTTTATTAACTCTTTTTTATACTTAAATTCATCAGGTACTTCTATCTCATTGGGTCGTCAGATGAAAAGCTCTGATCATACTCAGGATCTTTAGCCTGTGCCCATCGCCATGAAAGAAGGAAAACAGAACGCCACTCGTTAACTCTGCACTATTCATGATAAAGAAGTTAGGTTTGTTTAGTGACACCACTGAAGGACATTGATTAATAATCAGAAGCTATTGGATGTCAAACACATGGTTATGTCGACACATGGTCTTAAAAAAATGGCTGCCACCACATAGACACACATAATTATAGACTATGAAGCAGGAATTATTGGAAAATGCATAAAAATAACAATGCCGTTCAAAATCACACAATACTTGTTTACTCCATAGTATTTTGACTTGTAGCAGTGACAACAAGCTGTAACTATGTCAAAATCATTCAATACCTTCGCACACCTCCATTACAACAGCTACAATATGTTCTTAAGCTGTAACTTGCCATATTAGCATGATAGAAGTGAACAACTTGGCAAGCTGGGCCAAGAATTAGAGAGAAAATCCCCTCATTTTAATTCAGCCAGCAGACTTGACCTGTGGCTGGCCTTGCCTGGCCTCTGTGATGAAACACTTCAAAGACAACCGACAGCTGTCTGAATAAAATCACCATAAATATTGTGACTAAGTTCATATTCAGCCCATGCTGCAAGTGGTGGTATTTAACTTTAAGAGGTGGATGAGTTCTAATTTCCAGTGTGACATCATGGGACACTTGCACGAGTCATTCAGATGCTTTAGTCAGATGTGTGATTACAAGTCCAGAACTCAACATGGTATCTGTCTGTCACACATTGATAGAGATACTACAATGTTGGTGGTCTATTTATCACAATTTACTTTCCAGTTCCAAAAAAACGAAAGGGTCATCTAAAAATGTCTTGCAGACACCTGATATCATCTAGTTTTTTGACTTACCAGATTTTATAAATCATTAAAATATTATTACCAATAATGAATCATTGTAATATATGTATTACCATAATTTAATACACATGCAGCACCATAAAATTTGTAAATGAATAAATGTGATATCCATGCTATTTATGTCTGTCATGATGAAATTGCTCTTCCTCAGTATGGGTGCTACGCAAATATTTCTCTTAGAACTGTCTTTTATAGCTGTCTTTGCTATACATATTAATATACTTTGCTATACTCTTTTTACATCTGTGTAATTAGTAATAATATCAGTAGTAGTAGCCGCATCAGTAAATATATACTGTCCACTGTTTTGTTACTGGTACAATAAAGAAGCAGCAAGAGTTCCATATATTCCTCCCTCCCCAACTATTCATATCGTTGCGCTTTCTTTCATCACCATTAGGGGGGAACATTGGGATCTCTTATCAAAGAACTTAGAATCACTAAATGCTGCAGTCAGTCGTGAAGGACATATTTACAAATGCAGTCAGAGAATGTGTATGTAACGAATGAGAAAATGTCTAAATAATAAACACCCGTCAACAAGAGAGATCAACTTGAAAAGGTAAATCATTATCAGCACACAGACATAAGTATATGCTTTGCCTTCCCTGTCAAAGATGAACGATGGAGCAGACTAAATTGATTCTTGGCACTGCAGACAATGGATGAGAGAAAATAACAGGTCTGTACCAACAACAATGGAAACAACATGATGTGGAGACCAAGTCGAATATCCCATTCAAAAGCATCTGCGATCGGTGCTCAATTGCTTAACAACAGTTTGGACAAATTTTTCTTCTATTTCCTCCCCTCCCCAACGACCCATGCAAGAGACTGACCAAGACAAGACATGAAGGCCCCTCGGGGTGAGATGAGAACCAAGGAAGCCATTGAAAAGGATTTCCATCCAGAGTGTGTTATTCTAAGTGGTGTTCTTTCTGAGTGAAGACGAGGTGCAAATAAAGGTGAGGTCCATGCATGGAGAAAGTCCGGTGAGAAAAGAATGTATGAGAGAATTGAGAAAACTCTTGTACCTCAAGTGGAAGAGCTGTACACACCATAAGTCACAAAGTTTGTCATTTGTGTTTACCTTCACAACAAGCGCCAGACAGAATGTTGTCTGTGCTAAATTCCCCCATGATCAGGTTATGTCATCGCTCGTAATTGAGCCAGACTTCTTCTAGCTGTTATAAATCCCTCCTCAAGTGTCTGCAGCTCTCAAGTCACTCACTAATAACCTTTAAAGGGTGTAAAATTGATCAATAGTTTTTAGGAACTAATAAATGTTAAAGCTTTCACACCCAAAAACAAGATTATTCCATGGGTATCGTTTTTTAGGTATATTTACCATCTCTGATTACACTTAATTTAAATGGTCATTAATATTTATTTATTTTGTTTACGAAAGAAGCCCATGCTTAGAGAAAACAGGATTTAATTTGCGGATATTGGAAGCCTGTGTCGTAAGCAGTCACATTGACGCAACACGTACCACTAAATACACAAAGAGTTGTGAACTGACACGAAGTCAACCCATTGATTTTCACTCACTATCGTGTGAGCAATCAAAATTCATTTCTGGAATTTGTTCATGCCCCATTGAATGTCCTGTCCTCAAAACTGCACTAAAAAACACAATGCGTAAGTGAAACAAAGCAAATAGAAATATATTGTTTCAATTCTCATCATAAAATAGTACACTAGCTAATTAGGCAACCACAATATCACTGAACATTTTTTTATTTATTAATGATCAAGAAAGCAAGATAAGATATGCTATGATGAAAAGTAAGATATCTGAAAGTTTATTTGAAGCAAACCAAAAGTGAGAAACTATTATATAAAACAGAACAAAAAGTGTAATAAAATATTTTTTCATTTGGACCAGAATAAATTAATTCTTAGATGAAGTTTTAAGAGATTTTATTTCATTATAAAGTGGAAAGAAAAGTTTTTAATGATATCCTAGTACATTGTTTAATAAGCAAGTAGTAGGTGTCAATATGTTCGAAATCTTGATATGTTTAGACATTGCACATTGTAATCTACTAGCCCATGCATGTTCTATACAACAGTAAGCAGATCTAACATAACGGCAGACAGGTTACAAACGTGTTGACATATCCTCCACTACGACAGGATTGTGTCACACAATGAACAGAATTTATTGGCCTCAGTAAAAAGAGGGCCAGCCAGACTGACCATTGTCCAGTCCACTCGAGATCGTCTCATATCCACAGTCCATTTCACTGTACAAATGTCAACAAAGGTAAGAATAGAAGTAACGCTGGTCAGACAAATGGTTAAGAAGACTGTGTAGAGTGATGCCAGGGTAATGATGATAAACCACCAAACCATAATGGCTAGAGAAGGGCCAGTGATTAGAAAATGGTGTAAGTTTTCACAGAAATGTCAACTGGATAAATTCCTATCCCAGTGCTAATTAAAACACCCACGTAATTGGCACTGATCTGCAAAACAAAGATAGTTACAACTTAGACAGCTTCTGAAAGATGGTTTTATTATGGGATGAGCTGGTTCGATTGTCTTGGTATGGATAGAGTCTACACGTTTGTTAAGGTCACGGATATGTCAGTTTAATGGCAGCTTTCTGAATGGGGTTATTGCCTTGACAAGCTCCAGTTGCTCACACCACTTGTCTTTATATGACTTCTTTATGAGACTTAATATTTTTATGACCATCATTCCCGTAATAGAATGGCCATCTTAGCATATGCCACAAAATATCTTCAATAGTTACAAAAGTTTATTATATTTACTATAACTGGTGCATTACTGTACTTAAACACTTTATGAGCTACCTGTGGAATATGGTATAATAAACCTATACAAATGAGATCGCTATCTACTGATTAATCAAAGAATAATTTTTGAGAAAATAAAATGTACAAATAATGGCCAGTCATACTAAGCTCATCCATGTCAGAATAAACTGGATCCTATCCACAACTAAAAGTTTTATAACAACTGATCTTTGTTGAACTTTTTCAATTCTTCCTTTTTAATTAGGCAAAAGGATACTAAAATATTAATGATACATGTACTTTTCTAACTTCCAATTAATTTATCCTCTGGATGAGACTCAGAACATGCCTGCATTTCTTGAATCCTTCTTCCTTCTCAGTCCTTAGTTTATAGTGAGAGTTTCAAAAAATTTATTTCATTTATATAAAAAGATCCTAAAATATTTAAAGGTACTTTTTAACACCAATTTAAGCCTATGAATAAAATCCAGGAGATATCTCTTAAATTGTTCAGGTCAGGTGAGGATGTTTAACGTCTACATTCAGAGCAAGCTGTTATATTATATTAAAACATATTATTACTATCTATTATTGTTATTGCCGTCTATTATGTATTATGTATTATGGAGAAGGCCTAGTAAGTTGTAAAACTTGTGCCTAATCCATTTGTTTTTATAAAACAATCAAATATGTTTCAAATCAAGCAGATGCCTGTCATGGGCACGAGTTCTGGTCCTTGCGTCCTTGACAGGAAAAGAGGTTGGGGGGGGGAAGAGAAGGGGGGAATCTCGCTCATGACTGCCAGCACTGAAGGAGTACAGGAGCCCAGTACGGGGACCGAAATGGACGA
This sequence comes from Melanodrymia aurantiaca, assembly GCA_032355825.1. Classification (NCBI taxonomy): domain Eukaryota; kingdom Metazoa; phylum Mollusca; class Gastropoda; order Neomphalida; family Peltospiridae; genus Melanodrymia; species Melanodrymia aurantiaca. The sequence goes on from JAULBR010140509.1 coordinate 11,122, forward strand.
GTAAATTGTTCTTCCTTCACAGTCCTTATAGCAAGTCTCTTAAATTCTGAAATGTCCCTATTTCGACTGTCTTAATTCCCCAAAGTAATTCGTGTCTATGATATTTGACATGTCATTCATTTTACTGACAATATCTGGAGTGAGATTTCCCAAGCTACAATTCAAATCACTTTCATGTTTAACAGATTCACAATTGCGTGCAAGAGGAGGAATATTGATCATCATCCCCATCGTAATCGGGTCTATTCCTATTTGTCCTATAAAGCAGAGATGAGAAGATTCAGAGATAAGCACAATGTTTGGGGATTGCAGCTAGCTCCATGGATCATAGTTGGGTGATAATTTCTAAATGATCATGTGTCAGAAAGAAGGAAAACAAATATATAACCACAATTTATTCAAACTTCAGCCCTCAGGGTCAAAGAATTTCTCCAAAATATTCGGATTCCAATACCTCAACAAAATTAAACTTACATGACTTTTTTTTTGTATCAATAATAGTTGAATATGCAACAGATATAATTATATATTCCAATTACATTTAAGCCACACAAAAATAACATTATAAAAATATTGGTTCAGTGAAAAGCTGTAATAAAAGTAATTCTGGAAAAGTATTCTACTAGGAAAAAAGTTTCCTTACTGTTATTGACTGTACTGTACTGTCTGGCCATACATTGTATGTCCAAACCTGCAGTACACATGGATTCTTTTACATCTTTACAAATGGTTTATTTTAATGAGACATTAAAAATACAAAAAGGACACTGTATGTGTAAGATTTAGCAGTAGCATGTCGCCCACCAACAGATATGCACCATTGCTAGTATTGATTGTGGGGAAAGCTATGTCCCCTGTGTAATTTGCAAAGTGATGACACCTTAAGAGAGTGAAATGATGGAGCACCTGTCCTGTATGCTGACAATTCCAGGGTCGGGGTTACTCTGTGCAGCAATGTAGTCATGCACAGCCATCAAGTAGACAGTTATGCCCACAAGTAATGATAAATGGTATCAGAGATGTATCGCGAACCCGCACAGCTAGCAAAAACAATGTTGATGCATGTAAAAAAAAGTTGCTTTATTATGACAGTTTTTAAAACATACATGTGCGAGTTAAACTTGACACACTAAACTTGTTGCACCGACTACAAGAAAAGACAAGATACTAAGGATGTTTCACATGTTCAGTGGTAGGCACAGGCTATGGTTGTAATAGAAATACGATTGGCTTACTGTCAGGCCTCAAGTGAATACTTGACAAAACTGTCGGCTCCACCTCTTTTCCTCTTCCCCCACCATGATAGTTGCCAGTAACTCATGTGTATTGAGGTAATGACATTACAGTACTGACTTCTGGACAAACGTAAGAAGAATGAGTTGTAACAATTAGTTGGACACTTGTAAAATTGGTGAAACAATAACCTACACATATGGCAAATAATTTTTTTAGGAAAATTTAAGGTTTAAAAAAATGCAATATAGATGTCAAATGATAATACACATGCAAGTATTGCCTATGCCACCCACAATTGCCAGTCACACTAGACTATAAACGACATGTATTCTCCTTAACATCATGGTCAACAAGTACACTATCATGTACGGTGGACAGCTACCGCTCTCACATACAAACATCGACTAATTCCACGTTTTTTCGAGAGGGACAATCTTGTTGGTTTTTCTCAAACCAATTTTCGTCTTTTGAGACTCGAGATACAAAAGATTTTAACCTGGATGCTACGCGGAGTTTAAACATGATCTGCAGCACTTAATCCAGGCAAATATTTGTTATCGCTGTCATGGGAACTGTAGAAAATGTAACGCACTGCCTCTGTTCAAATTTAACTCCCGAGAGTTTAAGAGGTTTTTTTCCTTCCTACAATCCTCTTCACCATTATGTAAAACTAAACCATTCTGCTGCAAGACAATTTCTGTAAATGTTTTGTTGCACAAGAGATTATTGGCTTTTTGCACTTTTGTTCTTGTTATTGTTCATAGTTTGCTCTACAAATTCTACTAGCTTCATAGCTTCAATAAATAGTTATGTCTGGTTATGTTGTACCTTTAACATGAACAAGTTTCTCAACACACAAATTATCGACTTTTTTATGTAGATGAGTTACTATAGGAAATTGGTTATGATAGAGAGATTGTTAATGTCATACTTGTGTTAAGTGTCAGATAAAAATAGTGTAAGCATGCTATTTTTAGTTCAATTTTATATACCCCATAGTGTGTTATTGTAACGCTTTTTAACAATAAAATACCTGAATTGCTCAAATAAAAAAAATTGTCAGAACTGTTTCCTAAAAATTACATCCGTAAATACATTTTCTCCTTTTATTTATTAACAGAGGCTTTGATGTTTGAAATATTCACAAGACATAAATCAACAAGAAAGGCTAATTTTGCCCAAAGATCTATCAAGATCACACTGTAAATTTAGAAAATTCTGAAATCTGTCACCAACATTTCTAGAAAATCTGTCTGAAGATTGTCATATCAAAAGAACACAAAAAGCTATCCCGCAATAAAGAAGGGATGTTTGAAATGTATGACGCGCAGTCGGAGAGAATCCCGTGCCAATACATCAATGCACTTCACAAACAGCAAACAGATCAACCTACAGCCACCAAGAAGCAAAATACACCGAAAAGCAATTAACAAGCCGTCAAATGTTTTTAACCTCATCTTTATAAAGTCTTGCATATTTCTCCTGCAGACCGCACACCTAATGAGCTGGTGAAAACTACAGGACAGGTTGGAAATCACTTCATGGAAAATCTCTTACGAAATCTGAATCGTGTGTCTGCTGGGAAAAAAGACAACAGAACGGTTTTAGTGAAGACTCGGGATTTAAACTGTTCTGCAGACGTTGTTGTGTTGTGAAGCATCAGTTTGGCCGTTTTGTGCGGGATACGATAATAAAAACAAATAAATTACAGCCACTAAAATGCCTAAATAGCTCCAAGATGAATTTGTCTTTCTGGCTCGTTTCTTCTATAACCATGTTAGTAATTCTTTCAACTGGAGACAAAATATATATTCCAGTTTCATTTCTTATCATTCACAATGTGGTATGTTAGCTTTGAAATTTGGAAAATATTTTTGTACCCATACACATTTTGCTTTTTTTTTTACTTTACATCCATGTATAAACAGTCTTCTCAATTTCCCATTATTTTAGTTTAGAAATTAATCAAACTATTTGACTGTGCAAACTACCTCAGAAGAATATCAAGCTAAAAATTACAAAGCGTCAAATGTTTTAAACATTTACGGTATCAAAAATATTCAAATAAAGTAATTCAGTTAAAAAGTACAAGAATGACACTACATGTAATAGGCGAAACAGGGATAAGCTTATAAGTTGATATTGCCCCTCTAAAAGAACATTTTACATTCAGTGTTTTGTCTTAATAAGATCTGAAAAGACTAAAAAAAGAGGTGCAGGTTCTATCAGATTGCTATAAACTGCACACGAGAAACTAATGGCCTGTCAGACTATATAGTGAAACCCAATAGCAGAACGGAGTAACGTTATTACAGCCATTACCGGCTTGTTGTACGCTAAGCTCTATCAGTATCACAGGACAGCACAAACAACTCCAACAAATACACATACCACAAATAGGTATACACACAGCAAATAAGTATGCATGTACATACTGCAAATAAGTATACATGCATGTACCACAAATACATATATATACATACTGCAAATTAGTATACAACAGAAAATAAGTACCCACATCACAAATAAGTACAATCCCCAATAGCAAAGAAAACTGGAGTAAAGATAGTCATCACTAAATAAAACATGTATATTACTAAATAGTGATGCATTCCATTATTGTGGTTTAAACTACAAAAAACTTTAAGTTCATAAATATGTTTATAATACAGAATATTTGGAAATTTTTATTTTTTACTTTTTCAATTTTAGCAATAACCTGTTTTTAGAAGAGTACAATAATTACATGCAGGGTGATTTGTAAGTAGGGTAACCGTTACCCTAAACACACCTAATTTATTTATATATTTTTGCCTAATCATACATTCAGTAGAGGGTGCTTTCTGGATTAAATAGAAGGAAACCTAAAAAAAAATTGTATAGAAATTGATTTGGTTTGGGTTTTAAAAAAGATATTTATGTTGCGAAATTTATTATTGAAAGCTTCTAACATAGAACTTTATTTTATCTATGAGTTATAACTTGTCTGGATACACCATTACAATGTCAACTGAAATCACCAGCAAATGTCATGTGCATACCGTATTCATGACACATACACAACCCTGAATTGGTCTCATGACACAGTTGTTGCTGCTGAACTGTAATAAACCGCTGTGATGTCTTTTACACACGGAAGCCACAAACTTTTGTTGTTACTCCTGGATGAAAAGGAGGAATTTAGCCAATGCAGTCAATTTCATACTTCCGACAATGTTGCTCTAAACATGCCCTGTGATAGTCGGGGAAAATGCTATCCTATTGCAAAACATGAGCTCAGAACTCCCGGCTTTGTTTACAGAACAATAATTTAATGGCAAATAAAATCCTCTCATTGTTTCCAATATTCATCAACAGGAGTTGACTTGGTACAGTTTAAACAGAAGCTAAGTTGGTAGAGTTTGTACACTAATAACATTGCAATATTGATGTGTTTCCAGTGGTCGCCTCAACATAGGGAATGATGCACCACGCTTCACTGGTTCCTACATTATTCCTAATGGACAGTAATAAATTAATCAATATTGAGTTTCAGTTGTGGATCAAAGTGAAAACAAATCCATAAGCACACAGCGCACACAGTGTAAGTAGCTTTACACGAAAATAATGAACAGTGGACCTGGGTTGATTTTTTTACATAAATAAACAAGTGTTCATTTTATTTAGATATTTATACTTCAAAAATGGTAACGTAGGTAATATTAATAGCTAAACAGTAATATAAATGTATATTAACATTTAGATTTTAAAAATTCCATCAAAATACATATATAAATACATATGTATATTTTTTTAGAATTTAAAGTCAATATTTAAAATGATTTTAATTTGTCATCATAAATATTGAAATATAGTTATTTTATATAAATACTGTATTGAATATATAATAAACAGATTGTAAAGATAATTTACATGGATAGCTACTGTAGTAAAAAGTGTTAAAATCATTAAGATTTCTAACTATTTAAAGTACATATGTATAAAACTTTTTTAAGATAACTTTTTATCTTAAAATATCATAACTTAGACAACGAATTTGTATTAGAGATTTCAAATAAATTATAATTCAAGGTTGTCAACAAAAACAAAGATTTGTTTATAACGACGTGTAAGTTAAATAAAGAATTCTAGTTGCTTGGCCATCAGCATTCTTGGTAATGTTAAAGGTGGACTTTTGTTTAAACTCGAGTTGTCAGGAAACACACTAGCCTGTGATGAGACGACCTCTCGGCCAATATTGGCTGTGGTCAACACAGTCAGGCTAATCTCTCTCCAAGTCCACCTCTAATAGGACCGAACAGCCAGAGGTAAACTTTGCTTGGAACACTGCTATTAATCCCCATCACTGTTGGTTTAAATGTTTGTCACAAATTGCAAATAAAAAAATCTATACAGTCAGAGCTGGCAGAGCATTGTCTGAATGTCACAACAGGTTCCAGTAAATATTGGCCATTCTAAACTACATTGGAGGTTGGACGTGGGTGTGCAAGCGTGTTCACAATTCAGAATTCTTAAATTTCATCAACTCCAAAAATACACAACTCTTAAATTTCATCAACTCCAAAAATACATACTCATTTACATGTCTGTATACAGTAGCAGTACTTATCATCATTATGGCATCATGTATTGACAATCAGAATTTTAAAATAACTTGTTGTTTACTATAAAATATTTATAACTATTAGACTGAATAAGTTGACTAATCCTGGATTATTGTTTACAAAGAATACATAGCTATAATTATTATTACATACCGGTACTAGGCAACATACAAACATAAATATCAGAAATATATATTATATTTGCATACACTTTGATGATGGGACTTAATAAAATTGGTCTAAATATTTGGGTGGTTCTATTACATACTGTACTTCGTCACTATTCTATAGTAAGGATATATATTCTGGTCTTTAAGATAGTGGTATTTATAACAGGGTGGTGTTATGGTGTTGTTTTACTGTGTACAAACACGACCTGCTCACAGAAGACTATCTACAGATTCTGATCAATGTTGTAAAGGAATAAAAAAAAATCTTAATCTGACAATTTTGACATAAATGTCAATTATAGAGTGTATTCATTTCTTTATCACAACAATGTGATGCCAACAAGTGAAGGACCTGACCCTAATCTTACAGATAAAACGCTTGTCAATGGTTAAGAAAACATCTTCACACCTGTATCACACCTGTATGTATACAAATAAAATAACAACAGGGGGTGTAATAATCTCTACAGCTAATTAGAAATTTGATCAACCACGACGGATATTTACACCTTTTAAGTGTAGTAAAAACATCAAGCATGGTTTGTATAGATCACTGCTTTATCTGGGTAATGGCCACTCAATACTCTATTATTGTGTGATGTTGATCAATTCTAAGTATCACCATGACCTTTGATAATATTTACCATCTTTAAATAAACAATCAACAATCAAATTATTATTCTAATTTACAAAAAATTTCAACCATTTAAAAAAAACACCTTTTTAGAACATTCTATTTTTATTTTTAGTATTTAAATTTCTTTCTCTTTTATTTCTATCTCTTTTTAACCATCTATTATTTTCAGAGGTGAAAAAAAGATTAAAATTCACCCATTTCCAGTAAGTTACGGTATATAGAAGAGAAAATATTATTCAAATCTACATTCAAATTTATTAGTTACACTTTTACACATGCTGAGCCAATTGGAAAACACAAATAACGTAGCACATTCAAACGTCACAATAAATATAACCTGGCAAATCAACTTGAAAAATCGAGTTGAAATAAATACAGGTTTTAAGATGGGAGTCAAATTCTTGTCATTTTCACTTAGTGATAAGGACAACATTTCAGTGGACAGCTGTATGGGTAGTTAAGGCAGACAGCATGCTGTCACGACTGTTCTACATGTCTGGCGACAAATATAGCAATGATGACAAAGAAACATGTCAATCCGCACATTCCACAATATCATAATTTTAGTCTGGGGATCCACGGACAGTGAACGTCACACGGTAAACTCTCTGTGGAAATTCCAAGACCTCAGCTTCTTTCTATGAAAGTTTTAGAACTTAAATCCCTGTATGGGATAAAAAGAGTTTTCTAGCTAGACCCGATAGTTAGACATGGCATTGCTCCCATAATACCTGCGGAAAGTTGTGAATTTGTTAAGTACAGAGCAAACACTTGAGATAACCAGCCTTGGAAGTAAACCATTCACAAATGAGCAAGAGTCGTCTTAAAGGGAAGAGTTGCTAGAACGAGCTTCTCTCTCATAATGTTTAAATCAACACGAATCGGGCTTTTGGGAGCCAAGCAAATTTAAAGCAAAGATTAGCTATAGAGCTAGGGGATCAAATTCAACGTATACAGTTACCTCAACACGCAGACTGTGTAGGTATCATCCTGAGTGGGGTGTGACAGAACATTTTAATCATGTGCTAGCTTATATTCTATCACTCAAGCAACTGCTACAATTAAACAAGACTGTGTCACTAGAGATTTTTCATGCTAAAGGTGTCTAAACACACCACCACCACCACCACAGAGCACATTAACTATGTTTTAAGGATGTATGTATGCCTGTATGTAGACAGGGCTTCTTGTTTAGTGTAGAAATTGCAATTACAGCCCCAGGGTTTTGTGGTAATGGAGTGTGTTTTGCTAACGATACCATTTGTTAAATATACCGGTAGTATATGACGTCTATCCTATTTTTAAACACACCCCTCAATTATTTGTTTATGTACCTAATACATATACTGACAAACGGGTAATAATCGTGACATCAAATTTTTAGGATTTAAAAAATAATCAACTGAACAATATGCAATTTTCGCATTAAAAAACAGAAATTGTTGTATTTTTCAATGGATATTATTATTAATAATTATTTGTGTGATTGTGATGTTTGTGGTTAAATTATAGACATGCAGATACCTGTTTTACAATATACACCCAACCTCCACCACCCCATCCACAAAATTAGGTGTCCATGTCAGTAAACTATTTAACAAATGTGTAAATAAAACATGTGACATTTATTAATGTTTTTTTCCTAATTATATAGACATATTCTTTGAGGAGGGAATTAGTGACCAACATTTTTATAATACTTTTATAAATAATAATAATATTTATTTAGTCAATTATAAACTTCAAAGAATACCACCAATGGTTACCGATAAAACAAAATTAACTTTATATTTAATGTGGCGAGAATGTGGAATGCATGTTCACAGTTGTCCAGTGTTGGGGAACACAATGTTATTCAGTATGTCACTGAGATGCTGGGACAGGTCAAATCACACCTGTCCACATGTATCTGGACAGGTCAACGTTAGTGCACTGTGTCCATGCAGCAATTTATACCAAAAACATGTTCTACTTAGAGCATTATCTTTTACCATTTACTACAATTAACATCAGAATATAGCAAACAATTACATTGTACTTGTAAAGTTTTGAATAAATATTAAAAATGTTATGAAAATAAAATAATGTTTTATGCAAGTTATAATAGGTAGACCTAGTGTCTAATTTATGTAATAATTTATTTAATATTTATTTATTTAAAATGTGGCTATATTGTAAGACTACTGCAACAGCCATCTTGGTTTTTATTGAATTTATTTTATTAAAAATTAATATTAATAAATAAATATTACTGTCTATTTATCAATAAGAATAAAAAGGTAGTATAATGTTTGTTTAAATAGTATGAAATTCAAAGAAGACTAATATCTTATAAACATTACCTTTAACTTGAACTAAAATATAGATTATTGGCTATTAAAAAACCACTACTAGTATTATTATATTAAACAAATAGAAGTATTTTGTGGTAACAAGTAGTACAGAAAGAAGTACATTGTAATTCATTATAAAACTTTAAAATATATAGTTTAATGTAATACCTAGTATTAGTTTGTTCATGCTGTAAAACAATGAACAACAATGTATTAAATGTGGTAAAAAAATTACTTTTGCAAGTTGGGTACAATGGCAAGTGGCATAACACCGTTTAACTTCAATTGCCATAGTTTATCAAATATAAACAAATGGGCAGAAACCACAAAATTTTACTTTTAATTTTTGTCTTTGACCTAGTTTGTGCACACAAAAAAAACCATGATCAATACTATTTCTTATATTTTAATAAATAGTAACCTATGACTAACATTAATATAAGTATGTAAAGATAATGTTCATGTTGAAAATATGTAACACGTATTTTATAATAAAAAGTTTCATCTGTATACAAATACATAGTCATACGATATAAACGTTGTGAAGAATATATTTGATATCAAACAGAAAAATAACAGGTAAATCTTGTGTCATGTAATATACATATATATTGGAATAATAATTACGATCGGTTACCTAAATATTATAAAACGCGAACATGAAAAGTCGCCGGTCGGAACGCAAATGACGTTCAATATACAAGTAATACACAGTGACAGACAGAGTGGGATAAAACACGCCAGGTGTGTTGTGTGTGTATTTCACAAACAGGTACGTTACTGTCAACTGACAACAAGTTCTCACCAATACTTACATGGTATTTGATGCATTCCAATAAATGGGTACTCTTCTACCGCTGTCGACAACGGACACCATAGACATTGCAAGTGGTAACAATAGGATGTAGTACTGTAATACCCACGGCATTCTACGGTAAAACTTCACTATACTGTTGTTAAGCACCATCATTCAACGATCTCTACTCCTACGTGCATACATCCGGACATCTAGTACCAATCCATGAAGTTTGGAATCTATTCGACGATGTTTATCCACAAGAAACTCGAGTTTGGCGAAGAACACAGCGATTTACACCCGACTGTGCACAACGAGCGATCGCTCACACTGACTGAGTTCAACGTGAAAGCGACCACTGAAATAGGCAAGTCACGTGACCAAACCTGGGACGCCTCACGGGTTCAGTGTTTATGAATGGACCGTGTCCAAACGATGTCAAATTACATAGTTGCTAACCGATAAGAGCTAAAGACCCAAGTACTTTGAATATTCATTATAACAATAGTAAAAAAAATAATAATTTACTCCATCCAAAATAGATTTGTTGGTTAAATCGGATTTCAGTGTTTACGTTATGATCAAAGAAAACACGACTACAGTACCGACACAGAGGGGTCCCTCTGTCGCGACTAAGCTGCAGAAATCTCTGTAAATTAACCATTGTAGTAGTAAATGTAATTTTGGTCTAACATAAAAAGGCCGATTTCAATACATTAGCCATGGTAACAGAATAACATATTGTCGCTTTTACCACAAAAATGCAACTAAATATTTTTTTAAATATATTTTATTTCTATTAGATGGTAGTTACTTATTTTAATAACAATTTTAAAAATGATAGGTAATGATTAACAAAAAATGCTTAGTATTTAAAATGTTATTTTAGTATTAAATATTTTTGAAACATTTTAAAGCAAGTTGGTTGTCAGGGTTGGGAAAGTAATGTATATTTAAAAGCTGATTACACATTAGTAATAGTATGTTGTTTAACCATTGGTTAGGAGTGGGATGTAGTCTAGAGGGATCGATCCTCCACAGTGCAAAACATTTTATGGGCTATTTTTCAATCCAGCCAGTGGTGCACGACTGGTTTATCAAATTATGTGGTGTGTGCTATCCTGTCTATGGGAAAGTGCACATAAAAGACCCCTTGCTGTTATTCGTGGAAGAGTAGCCTATGTGGCGGTAGCGGGTTTCCTCTGTGACCATGTGTCAAAATAACCATGCATCTGACGTCCAATAACCGCCGATTTATAATCGATGTGTTTCTAGTGACGTCGTTAAATAAAACAAACTTTTACTTTATTTTAGTGCCATCACTTTTGTGGTAAAACGTTCACCAACAAGTGTAAAACAGTCAAATATCTATTAATATAACATCCAACGTGAGCTCATATTTATAACATATGTCAAGTGAACACAGGTCTGACGAAGAAAAGATGCATTTTACCTTTGAAAAATTAAACTGAGAAAAGCGGACATGTATCTTTCAACAGTGATTTTAAACGTCAACTGTCCACAGCACTAATTAGTAAGGGTGACTGTTGGATAAAAATAAAACTGGAGCATATTTATTAATAATCGTCAGCTATTAGAGGTCAACAGTTATTTTGACATAATTATGGTTTCGTACTAATTAGCATAAAATTACCACAGCCTTTGATCTTTGATGCACCAGTGGGTTGGAACAGGAATTAACCTAGTGGGTCAACTGTAATGTTTACAGGACTGGTGTTCATATTTTGTAATAATTAATTATATCTCAATTCTCATGTGCATCAATTATATTTATGTTATTGAGCCGATAAGCTTGTAGCATATATTATATGATAGTAATAAATGAATTGAATTGAACCGAGGATCAATTTTTCGACATGGCACACCTCAGGCAGATACCATTTTCCTAAACGATTTGCACATCTTGAAAAGTAAAGTTTGTTTTATTTAACGACGCCACTAGAAACACATCGATTATAAATCAGCAGTTATTGGACATCTGACGCATGGTTATATTGACACATGGTCTCAGAGGAAACCCGCTGTCGCAGTTTCATGGGCTACTCTTACCTAAACACAGCAAGGGGTCTTTTATGTGCATTATCCCACAGTCAGAATAGCACACAACCACGGAATTTGATAAACCAGATGTATTTCACTGGCTGGAACGGAAAATAGCCCATCAAAATGTTTTCGCTGTGGAGGACATTCTACCTCTGAGCTACGTCCCGCTCCGCACATCTTGATATAAATAATGTACAAGTCATAGATTAGAGTGGGCATGGCAGACAATTGCACTAAGAAAATTTTGCATTTTTCAGTGCAAAAAATATTTTTTAGTACATATTTTAGTGTAAAAATTTAATATTTTAGCATTTTTAATGTACTCAATTTTTTTTTATAGTTTTCATAGCAAATTCATCAGAGCCCCTCCCCACATCCAGTAAAGTTCTATCTAATATGTCTATTCCCCTGGGGCTGGGGCATGATATCAACTGAATAATGAAGTACATTTTAAAAACAATTCATTGAAAACAGCAGTTAGAAAGTCAACAAAGGATTTAGATGACATATAATTATTATATATACATGTCCAGGATGGACCAGATTAATCACAGTTATGCTATGTTCCGCTTTAAGTTAGGTAATATTATATACAGATGTATCTCCTGTATAAAATTAATTGCAATAAGTAAACCCCACAGCAAACAATAGCGTTGTAGTCAGTGGGTTATCTCAATTTACAATTATTTGCACAACACATCTTCAAAGTATTCCTGAGTAACACTATATTTATATTTCCAAGTTTTGATAATAATTTATCTTTGCCAATAATGAACAGAAAATAAAATATATAACTTCACCAGTAAACATATTACAAAATATACAAAAATTACTGCTACCATTATATTAGCATTACTGGAAAAAAGATAGCACACTGTACAACAATTTCATTATTAATCATTGTCATGGAAATAATATAATTTATTAAAATACTGCTCAAAATATGAAGTAACTTTCACAAAATAGAATAAAAATTATATTTTAAAATTGATCTTACAATAGAATTCTAATTACAAAAATAGAACCAGCTGTTTAGATGAAAGAAATGTGGCACTGTCTGTTTTTGTTATTTAAAAATATACATCTCATTTTGTCATCATGGTTAAATTTCTCTGAACGTTTGTTTGTGTCCTGACTTCCACTTTAGAATTCAATTTTGTACAACAGAACAGACGAGAACACAGCTTGAATCTGAAAAAAAACAATCAAACACTTTGTTACAGACTGAGAGTTAATCGGAGACATTTCTGACTTCTCTATAATGGCACTAGAGTTAGCTCCCCTTTAGGACTGATAGAGGGTCATTCAGTCATTGTTTCAAAGTCTGGTGGCATATCTTTCATAACAAGTTCTAGTTTATAGAACATGATGACCTTATTCAAGTGTCCATAGTCATGACATAGAATTCATTACATACTGTTTTTATTTGTCGGCAGACAAGAGTTCACCATCTTTCTGCTACCAACAAGCAAAATGATGCATTATAATTTTTTATCATACATTTATGTATCACATGGGTAAACCATACCATTTTACATAATCATGATACGGCAGTCCTGAATTGATGTACTGCAATGCCAAATTGTATCGCTGAATTGTTACAGTTCTACATCCTTGTCAGAAGTTTCTGGCTAAACTTTTCAAACTCACCTGTGAAAATACAGTCGGAGTCATGAAGACAACTCACTGCCCATTCACATGCCTCGAGATTGCTGTACCTAGAATGAGAAACCACGTTATAGTGCATTTTCATATTATGATATAGCTCAACATAGTACTTGCATAGTTCTACCATCATATCTCAACGTGAACAGCAACTGGCTTTGGTCGTCACACCCAAGGTTGTGAAAAATCTGTGTAACTTCACGGTTCATATTTTGAGATAAGTGCAATGAACCAACTGTAAAGTACACTTTGGCCCGCTGCAGGCAATGTTGAGCATGTAAAAGCAATCCATGACATGATGTATAAATGTACACCAATGAAAAAGATCAAGCTAAAATAGAAAATCAAGATCGCTTCTAGTTTTCAGAAACATATGCTTAAAGTCATAAAGACCATCAATCCCTGATATTGGTGCCAAATGTTTCCACTCGGTTGTACCTGCAGACAAAGGATTTACCGTAAAAGTCTTCTAATGTTTGAGCTTCGTTTTTTTGAGGGGGTATTCTTATGTTTCACAAGTGATTTTACGCAATATGATTATAATTTTGACATTTCTATTGATGTCTATAATTATATAATACCAGTGTTAGCGTTTTCCCTAGGCCATTTTCGCATGGCGCAGCACTATACCTTGATATATCCGCGCCATCCTGACCCCAAGTATGACCATGCTATCCCCAGAGCAAAACATGCCTTGCCCCAATGGTTTTGTAAATTATCTTTATAAAACTGCAGACAATTCAATTTTATTAAAATATTTCCCAACCCCATCATTAATCACCATAATTAGACTTAATTGAATCAACTTAAATAATAATTGTGCGCTTAAATTTCCTTTACGAAAATAATGAGCCCTGAAAATGCTCGGAAGTCAACGGAATGCCTCGATATAGTTCCTACTTCTATCCTAGGGAAAACACTAAGAGTAATTATGTAGATAAACAAGGACAGTGGGTTTCTACTGCTAACATAAACCTTAAGTTTCGAATAACTCGCTTTATCTTATTGTCACATGATTGTGCTGCACACACCAAAATGGTGAACGAACCTTTAACTTATACGAAATGAAAATATGAATTAGTAACGCATGTACCTGATTCTTATTACCCGCTTGTCATTCAGACACATCTGCTCCATATGCAGAACTGTACCGAACGATGATATCAGCTCTTCAAGGTTACTTACGTCCCCTGACGAAGGAAGTCCCTCGATCTGGATGACATTATCTCCCTTTATTGACCACTCGTTACTTTCTCCATATGACGAAGAGTTCGGTAACAAATTTTTACTCGACTTCTTAGATACATTGTTACTCTCTAATTTTTTAGCACTTTTTTTAATCTGTTGAGATCCTTTTAATATTTTCTTCGTTTTCGGCTTATGCTTCGATTTTTTTACCGTCCAGTTACTTGGCAAGTTTAATAAATCTGCGTCTTCGTCACAAGCTTCAGTGACACACACATCAACTTCTGGTTGACTGTTGAACAAATTGCTATCCGTACGTCTTGTTTCAGTAAATAGAGACACATGTTCAGACGGATACTCAGACACACGCACAGACACACGTTCAGACGGATACTCAGACACACGTTCAGATTCATCTCCTGCATTTCCACCAAGGCTAGGAAAGTCATCCTTAGAAGTCAAATTAGGAGCAATTTGTCTCTGTGAAGGAGGAACACAGGGACGGAATGCAAAGTTTCTTTGTGACGGCAGAGGAGGCATAACAAAATCAACATTTTCGTCTTCAGCATCTTCCGTAGCTGAGTCGGCTAACTGTAAAAAAGAGAAATGAAGATAAAAAAAATACCACTGCAAGTGCAAACAACTTCTTTACAAGAATATATCTATAATCTAGAGGCACAGAACATTATGGAACATTAAAATACACTTGTGATGTCACTCTATTGTCTCAGTGCTCCATTATTTTTAAGTAATGGAGCTATAGCTTTACATGCACTTGTTATGTGCTCACTCATGCATAGGAAATACATTGCGATGAGGTTACTGTGGAGTGTGGCAAATATTCATTTAAAATTGTGGAATAAGATTATAACTATATATTTTGAAGTGTTAACAGAGGAATATTGTTCTAAGGTATTAAATTGCTGAAAAATACTATCTATATCAATTGGTGTATTTTAAGTTGGGGAATATCCTCGTAACTCCATTCCTGAAAATAATGGGACTTGGCCCTACTGGGCCTCGTCTCCATTATTTTTCGGGAATGGAGAGTTAGTTGGATATTCCCCTTAACTTGGTTTGTTCTAGTTTAATAATATTAGGCCAAACAAAATCTGTTTAGTTATTTCATCCTGAAAACAATTACGGTAGGTAGGCTAAAAAAAATTTATCATTACATTTCTGTTATAAAGACATCTTATTGTTCAATAATTTTTTGTTTGGGTTTGTTAAACTTTGTATGGTTGTTCAAGAAACAAAAAAGAATTTTGAGGACAATGCCACATTATTCATATAAATCATGATTATTTCACCATACATCAAGAAATGATTTGTCCCAGTCTGCATTTCTTGTAAACTTTTCCAATAAGTACGAAGAGTTGACAGTTTGACCAGGTCGCGGTTCCGCCGCCCTTTCTTGCAGGATTGATGACAGAGAATCCGGACTGCTAGACCGGCTCGATGACTCCAACTTCTCTATTCGCTCTTTCAGAACCTGCGCCCTCCCGCGACCTTTACGTTTAGCAGAAAGGATACCAAGTCTATATTCTATTGGCTGAAAGCAAATTTAAAAGTTTGTTTGGCATAAAACACTAAAGTATTTATCTACATGTTCATTTTGTAACGTCATAATAAAATAAAGACCTGGGGCCTGTTTCACAAAAGTTCGTAAGTTACGTCTACGAGTAAAGTAAAGAGAAAAGATACGAATGAATTTACGTATTCTTAGAGTATCTTTCTCGAAATTGATTGTAAGAAAATTCTTATCTTAAGTAACTCTCCCTTTGATAAGAGAAAGTAAAGCATTAGCAACGATCAGTTCAGGTGATAATCTGAGCATGCGCACTTTATCGTTTTTATTTATCGTTAGTCTCGAACCAATATAAAACGTGTGGGTACGAGACTACTTGATTATAAAGGGAGATAAATCGATGTAAATAAAGTTTGTTAACAGTGACAGTTTGAAGATCTATTTTATAAATGTGGTATTCTACGATATAATCGAGGATGTAAAGATGTCTAAAATATGTGATAGACTTCTAAAAACTCGTGTGTTTTTTTTCGAGTAATCGTGCACTGAAGCCTTAAGAACTTTCTTAAGAGTGGATAGAGGTGATCGTAGATTTACGTACAACTTTACACGTAAGTTAAGTTTACACCCTTTTCGTGAAACGCATTTTTGGTCGTACGAACTTTTGAAAAACAGACTCCTGTCCTTGGTCGTGACGTAATCACAGTGTCGTGTGTTTTATCCAGATACATCGAAGAGGAAGAGAGGGACGTCAGTTACCGGAACAAGCGACAGACGCGCACCGTTCTGGACGAGATTTCCACGCGCTATCTCACATTCGATCAGGTACACGTATTATATTATTCTCATGAAGTCAAACTGTCTTATACCGGCCTCCGTGGTGTAGTGGTTAACGCTTCGGTCTACAGGCTGGTAGGAACAGTGTTCGAATCCCGCAAGTTGGTCTCACGCACTTTCCTACTTTGGTCAAAGTCAACCTGTCTTATACTGGCCGTGGTATGTGCTAACCTGTCTGTGGGAAAGTACGTATGAAAGATCCCTTGCTACTTATCAATTTGGTGTAGCGGGTTTCCTCTCTCATACTAACACTAACTTGTGTCGTGGACAGTGTGAACTTGTGTCGTGGACAGTGTGACCACGACAGACGTGCTTGAACTTTAATTGGATATAAGCATGTTAATAAGTTATAACTACATGTAACTAAATTTTTATAAATACCATCTAATGGTCCAAACATTTTTATATCCCATCCCCGTTCTGTCCTGGACAGGCAATCCAGCTTCCTGGATTGCGTACCCAGGACAGCGTGCTTGAACCTTAATTGAATATAGGCTCGTACATTTTTATTCCAATCCAATCCAACCAAAAGTTGAGTTTGAAAGCATGTGGTACATGTACGACGCGTAACAAGGAATTGTTTGTAATATATTATAGGGCCTAACGACATTTTGACATTTCTGTTCCTCATAAAACTGAAGTTATGTGGTTACACGTAGATATAATGTTGTTTTTTTCCCCCAGATATTAAATTTTGTTGCCGACGTAAAGAACACAGTGAAAAAAAATGCCGACGTCCAGCTGATAAACTATGGAACTTCATCTGAAGATCGAGTTCTCCAGGTCTTGAAGGTAAAGTAAACATTTTAAAACATTATTACGTTATTATTCATATTGTTGAACATAAACGACTTGATAAAGTTCATATGAAACGTACGGTACGGCGTAGATGATTGGTTAAAATTAACCAATCATAATGTTTACCGTGCTGTTGAAACGTCACTGATAATTGTGACGTCACACGTCTGTGGAGCGTTCTTGCGGTTTAGAGCACAAGTTCCCGGGGACAATAACTTTATTTGAATATATTATATTCTTGATTATTTCAAACAATTTGGTTCTAGTTTTTACGAAAGCGTTCTGACAATAAAAAGAAATTATTACACTCGTGTGTGTCAGACAGATTTGATGAAACTTATATTTACCGTCATATTATTTCCCCGCCTACTTACGATTTTTACAGAGGCAGTGTCGGGAAATATGAAATAAATAAAAGTACAAGTCTTGAAATAACCTAGATCAGTTTTTATATGTATATTTAAATTTTATCTTGATGAATTTTCATTAAAAATAGTACAAAATATGCTTTTCTTACTGAAAACATCCGCAATACAAAAAAATTAAAAATGACAACAGGAATTATGAGAATTTTATTTTAATTTTTATTCCATCCTCCGACATTGCCCCCCTTCAAAAAAGAATCCGTAATCGTAAAGATAAAAACAAGTGTGGCCTTATTGTTAAAATTGAATACTGAGATATCGGGGACTCCCAGTACACGATTATGAAACACAAATTGCAATAGATGGTATTATACGATAGAAAACTTACCACATGACAAGAGATGGCATACTCTATGTGTTATTTTAAATACGTATTTCATCATTCTCTACACGCACTTAATTACAGATCAGCCGAGGAAACGCTTGTAAGCCGGCTATTTTGGTTGATGGTGGATTCCACGCCAGAGAATGGATTTCTCCCGCTACTGTTCTTCGGTTCATTTACGAGGTGAGCTCGAATACACGTAACACTAGTCATAACTAGGTTATTTGTGTGTGTGGGTGACGGGGTGCGGGCCCGTAGCCAGGATGGGTTGAGCAGGGGGGTGATCACGTT
>JAULBR010140510.1:0-17955 GCA_032355825.1 Melanodrymia aurantiaca
AAATTATACAACCGTACGAGAGAGATAGAGAGAGTAGAGAGAGAGACGCACGCACGCACGCACGCACGCACGCACACACACACACACACACACATACACAGGAGCACGCACCCCACCCCCACACACGAAAAATTCTGTTTAAGCAGTGAAGACTTCATGTATTTTTCGGCAGTACCCATTTTACAACTGAAACAGCGTATTTAATGTGGCACTAATGCACACATATTTGATAACTAGGTATAATTCAGCACTTCAAACCATTATGATACAGAATTTCAAGTAATCGACATGGCTATACAAAATGCCTCCAGACAAAACAGGACATTATAACCTCGGAACCGGAAGTCAGCGCTAGGCATAAAAACAGTTTGCGTGGCGATTGGAATCTCTTGGTTTTATTTCACAAAAATGGCGAGATTGTTCTACGGATACAGCTTTTCTGTACTTGTCAATATTTTCAAATTAACTAAAGTACTATTACTGCCATATAATTTGCAAATGATTGCTGTTTGATCAATTTCGCAATCCTCGCCGACTGGATTGGGACATTCAAAGAGGCCTCAGGAAATTCTGCTCTTGGGGAGACTGTGTCTTATTGTTAGGTCGCAATATTGCCTTTATTGATTGGGTTATTCTTAGTAATTTCTGCTAGATTAATGCCTTGGTCAAGCCGGGGCTAACGGCTTCAGTTTGTAGCGGTACTTAATACTAGACTCGTTAGGCTACAGCGTTCTTATTCAAACCTGAATACTCTATCCTTCTGTAAAGTAAATTGAAATGATGGAAAAACCGATCTAATCCTCGGATCTGTCAATGGATAGAGATCAGACAAAGAAAGACTTCACACTTGATGCTACCCATGAGAATACGGGATGACGGGGAAGTGCATGGTTGTCCTAATAACGGGTCGTTTGTATTGGTTTTGGATGAAGGATATTTAACGATCTACGGTTACTTATCAAGTCCCGGGTGAAATAGCCTTATTAATTTGTTACGAGTTTTATCGGCTTGGTAGATAGATAGTAAATTAGTTGACGATTGATTAAAATTTAGTACCAGGTGGTTGTCAAAGCGTTATATCTCTACCATCCAAACCAAACGATGCTCATCTGTAAACGTAGAGTTCGTCGGATATAGGTAGTTTACATATTAAAGCTAAACTAGCCTTAATAAATGCATACTATTTGAAATTGAAGTTTATACTTTTAGTAGAAGCAATTACGGAAATTGGATTTGTTTTCTATACAATGAATGTAGTTATAATCCATATAACGAAAATTGCATTTTAGCCGTATTGATGGCTAATTAGTCATTTGTGCAGGAAGGTTTGAAGCAAGTTTTCGATTTTACATACGCGATATTACCAGTAAAAAAGCTAAGCTGATTAGCTGCAAGACGTAAAACGATTATTTTCCGATAATCGATCTATTACTCATTCAAGCTAACCAAATGGTAATTAAATTAACAACGTCACATCAATGCATCAAAAATTTCTCGCCTAAATGACTTTTTAACTGTAATAAAAAAAGAACTACAAACAGTTTACACGTTTCCCCTCTATTTTTACTATTTAGATAATGGGTAATACATAGAATATGCGAAGTTTCTTGAATGGAAACATCAATTGACGTGTGGAAGTTAAACGATATTGCCTCGTAACTTTTCTGCAAATTCCATCCGAAGAAGTCATATTTTAATATACTTGGCTGTATGCGATATACCTTATTTGCAACTCATATAACATTATACAACCTTTTTATGCCTTTCATTGATCATCAGCGATGTCATTAATGTTTTATTGTATTTACTATCATGTCCGTCCTCTATTCCTGTCATACAATGTATTGTGTGATTGCCAATATAGAATGGAATCCCATTTTCACGACTCCGTGTATATTATAGTTCTGACGGACGTGCCTATCGCTCGAGTGAAGATAGTATAGTAAAATCGTTACCATCAGTATTTAACGGAGCTCGCAGTCACCATTACGTGCTGTTGGTGCCCACGACGTCAGCCCGCAGCGTCAAGTTCTGATTGTGATACGTCGGAGGTCACGTAGTGGCAACGTATTGGAGACCTCCAGACCTGACTGAATCCCGGGACGCTTCCATCTACGTGACCACCATTATGAAATATTACAAATCAAGTGAATTAATGATTATTTCTATTCCCTACAAAATAAATACCAAATATAATTACTTATAAAGATAAAGTGTTTGTTTATCGACACAAATGGAACATATTGATTATTAACCAGCGGTTATTGGATGTAAAAAGAAACATTGTTTAATAATCATAGGATTTGGGAATTCAAAATTACAGTTACTTTGACAAATGTTCTCAGAATAAATACTCTGCCACTGACAAGATAGCACAGTTTGGTTATTTCCGATTCCATCCAGTGATCCACGATTGGTCCACCTAAGGCTGTGCTGTGTGTTATCCTGTCTGTGAGAAAGTGCACACAAAATATCCCATACTCTTATTCTGAAAGAGTAGCCTATGTGGCGGTAGCGGGTTTCCTCGGTTATCAAGTTTCAATATAACGGTGCATTTGAAATCCAATAACCGCAAATTAATAATCAATGTGTTCTAGTGGTGTCGATAAACAAACACACTTTATATCTTTATAATTATTTTACGTACATTTAGCTAATAAACAGGTATTGTGTTGACAGTGGCGGATCCAGAAGATCCATTTAGCGGGGCGGCCCCAATGAAGCATTTAGTAAAAGAAATTTCAAAACCAACGTAAAAATGAAAATTAATATACAGTGAAACCCCTCTAAACTGAACACACTTGGGACCGAGTAAAATGTTCAGTTTAGAGGGGTGTTCGGTTTACTGAGGTTTAAATACAGCACATAAAGCTGTTTGGGACTTGGAAATATGTTCGGTTTAGAGGGAATTCTGGTTTAATGAGGGTCCGGTTTAGAGGGGTTATATTGTTTAGCCTGCCATAGATCTACTTTTGCCACATAACTAACGTAAAGGGACAAAGCACGTATACGTTATACTTTTCTTGTAGCTTCTACTTCTAGCACCCACAAGTTCTGTTATATTATGGGGCATTTCCTGGTATTTGTCACGTCCGTCACAATTGTTTTTCATCATTTTGGTTAGTTAAGACAAAACACTATGTTGTTAGATAATTCAACTGTTAGGAACTTCAATTTTAAGTACAAAAAAGTTAATGAAATCTGATAATATTTGCATATATTTACGGATGTGACAAATACCATGCATGAAATGCCCCATATATCGAAATATATAGATAATTATTAGTAAAGTGTTTTTGGTCAATATCATGCACTGTGAATCAAACATGATATTTTTGGAAGACTGACAAGAAAACTGGTAATTCCTGCGAGCAGTTTGGGAGCTATATTCTCAAATCTCTTTATCATAAATGGAACATATCGCGATGTTTTAGTGTCAAATGCGTTCATGCCATTAAGAATATAATCATAATGCTACAACACATATTTATGGAGTGACGTAAAGAACAGGAACCAGACTACACATAAACTGATTACCTAACTTCTACTATGATTTCAGTTGCAATGTTCCATTACCTACCCAAAATGTAATTGGACTTAACATTTAATATATGGTAAACCCCCTAAAGTCGCTGGTTCGCTTAAAGGGATGCCACTGGCAGTGTATGGTATGATCGCCTTTCGCGAACACATGGTATCATTATTGTTTAAACAGTACTTTGTGATAGCGCGCCAGAGCGTTAAAGTCGCTGGTTCGAGTTTTAGAGGTATATGCAGCGTCTTTAACGATATTTACACTTATATACTGGGTTCGCAATTAATAATGGAAGAAGATTTAAAATCTGGAATAAACTTACATATCATTGCTTACAATTATAGTTAACGATATTTACACTTATATACTCTGTTCGCAATTAATAATGAAAGAAGATTTAAGATCTGAAATAAACTTACATATCATTGCTTACAATTATACCAATATATTGTGTCTCTTTTCTGCGTTTCTGGTCATCCATATTGTTATAGTATAGCTTAATGAGTACTTTTGTCTAAAATAATTTGTATCTGTACTACATGTATAAAGTATCGTAGACAAACGTCCAAGGTCAATACTAAGCCACAACAAACGCGTTGGATAAAATGTATATATGTCGAGATTATAAGCAACACAATGTAAGTACATGTAAATGTTAAGTTTAATCAATAAACAATGCTGTGCTAACCATGCAGACATGTTGTTACACATGACACTGAATGCGCGCACACGGTGGCATCCGTCTTAAAATTCAGGAGTTTTCCTTTAAAGTTGACGTGTTGTATTTAGTGTCAGAACTAATTACATTTCAATTTAAATTACTTCACTTGGTTTTGTTTTTATTGCGTCTAAACCTTTTTACCATGTTAAATAACAAATTGCGATGAACGATATTACGAAGAGTTGCCTCTCTTGTAATTACAGTTGAATCGTTTTCTCCGAACTACATAACCAAAATGTAACGTTGGTGCTCTTTATTACATGGATAGGAGTGAAACTTGATTTTGTAACATCAAGATTGGTATGTCAAATAGAAACTGCAACTTGTGCATTGCCTGGATTCGAACCCGATGTATTGATTCCGTGTCGTTTTGCAACACGATACGATAGTTATAGTTGATATAGACTGATTTTGCTAGTTTTACATGTTTGTGAAGACCAACTCCAAATTAATTAGAATTTGTCTTTTTTACATTTTTTCCACAAAGTTATGCGATAAACAGAAATCCACCAAGAAAAAGAAGGTCATATGTGAGACCTGAGCTTTTATTAAAATTAGTCAAAAATAAATCAATGGATAGCTCTGCACAACATTCCAAGTCACAGGTTGAATATGGCAGACAATAAAGTTGGAGGAAAACTATCAAAAATGTGTTCATGAGTTCGAATTCCAAAAATGATAACGTCGGCAATTTTCCCGTCTAGTAGACGGAAGATGGCCGACATTATTATTTCCATTATTTTGTACTACTAACTGACATTATTTGATTGTAATATTGCGTGTGCTTAAGCTTAAGGTATAAACTATATATTATGACATAAAAATCAATGAACATTTTTGGCGGGAGACCCCATTTTGGCAACTATGACCATCACCCTTTAACCTGATCTGTCATGATGATGGTGGTTGGGGAAACGTTCTATTGATTCAGGTATACACTCGTAATAAGTTTCTACGTTACCTCGGATAAAGAAGGACTGTCCAGTTCATTATTTATCTTAATTAGAAATGTGTAAAGGGAGAACTGGAACTGAAGCCAAAGAATCTTAACATGTTCCAAGAGAATTGAAAACAGCAGGCCAAAACAAAATGGCTGTGCTTATGATGGATGTCATTGCTTTGCTCACCTGTTGCCAACACCTGGTATATGTATAAGCAATGTTTTGACTGTTAGTGTGATTCGTGTGTACATGACATCTGGACGTTGTCATAATGTTCTGAGATACGAGTTTAGTTATAATAATCGTAACTGGTTTTGTATTATATATTTAGAAATCCCAATTGTATTTTGGAACAGGCGTATTATTAATATTTTCTCCGAATACCCAATGAGATATTGTTAAGCGCATTGTATAGTATAGTTCCTGTTAACAGTATAATAAAGGGTGATGGTCTAGTGCAAATACACCCAAACAGATGTTCATACAATCGTGAAAATATGTATAAAATCCAAAACAAAACAACAAAAAACGAGAGTTAATTCTCATGTCTTTGTAAGTTCGTAGGTGGTGATTTTTATAGGCGTCACTTGGTGGGGGACAGGCGACATGTGCAATTGCGTCCCCACCCCCACTTTTTAGTATAAATAACACATTACCACGCAGTAATGTAGTGTACAGTGTATACCATACAAGCGACATGAATGCACCAGATATATTATATCTGTTCTGGGTGAACGGTGGTTGCTCAACAAACATATTTGTCACAAACGGTCCCCCACCATCACCCTCCCCACTTTTTTTTCCGAAATTGACACCCATGGTGACTTTCTTTTGACCTTTCAGTTTAACGGCCCTTTTATGTAAGCCCCATTTTGTTTCAAAATACGCCGCTGTGTCATTCAATGATCTTGGTTTATAGATCGATAAGAAATGTGCCGCTTTCTCTGCAATGGTTTGACCAGTCACTCCCAGGACATCGTTAAGTCTCAATCTATTTTGAATGGCTGTCATGGAATGGCTCGGTATATCAATTGAGGGTAGCATGTCACGCAATACCGATCAACATAATCAACGAGATTTTCTTTCTCTAAATATATTCTATATACAGGAGATCTGTGATCACGGAGCAGCTTATGGGGTGATGGGTGGAGAGGGTGTTAGGGGTGGGGTGGAGTGGAATGTAGCTTGTAGCATGTACCTACTCGCTCTATGGACTTGTTAAAATCCTTCCAATCTTCACCTCGGATTATCCTCCACAACTGGTTATCAAATTTAATACGCATTCATTCATACCTATTCGAGCAGCCATCTGTCTTAAAAGGTATCGGTTACAGATTTTGGCGCAATTTTTTTTGAGCCTGCAGACGATAGAACTGTTGGCATTTTGCTTTTTCTTATTTTTGGTGAGTTATCCGTACAACCTGTGACAAGTAATATTACGTAACAATTATGTGGGAAAACAAGAACAGCGTTTTTTTCGTGCTAGCATAAAACATTTTAACAACGCAGATGGCTGATGCAATACCTTACTTTGACAGGTTTTACCCTTCTTTATCGTTTAGACGAAGGCAGGGGACAAACAATATGGCTGTGCTTACTACGGGTTTCACCAGTGGAGCAGGATACGCTCACTTTACGCGAACAGTTGATATCATCATTGCTATAGCAGTGATTCTTGAGTACATGCAATCTGTACTTTGTCATAATGTCCTTTCGACTCTGTCCAGTGCAGAAATACGCATTTGGCCTTGTCAGTTAATTGCCACGTGATCGTTCGTTTCGCGCCAAAATGATGACTGATCGCGTTTAATGGACCACCTTCCAATTCTCTCAAATTGTCCAAATAAATGGTCTCTATCAAGCCGACCGCCAGTGAATCAATCGTTTATTATGAGGATGAATGATGCTGAGGGAGAAATGGTCTTCAAATGGCCCAGTCTTCCAGACAATTTACTTCTTGAGCATGCTTGAAGGAACCTTATACATCCCACGCTGTCTAGTATATAAGCAACCACATCCACAATTTTGAAATCCACAAACTTATGAACTCACAAGAACGTAAGCATGGCGGTGAATGACTATTTTCTGGGAAAATTAACTATTACAAACACGTTGATGTGCGCCGGAAATGACATTTTTATACGCGCGTAGGCGTGCGTCCAAGTTGTAATGAGTTTGTAGTGCCAATATCGTCTGCAGAAAGCGGAACAGAATTGCACGAACAGAAGCCATTTGTTTTCAACTGTCTTATCTTCAACTTGTTACAGCTTGTGCCAGCAAATAGTGAGCACTACAAACTGACTTACTGACATTCCCACATGGTTGTGTTTAAATCAGAGGAGACAGACACTACCTGCTGTCCCACATAGTCGTGCTAATACGCTAACAATATATGGAACGAGATGACAAACGAATCCTTTATTGGTTTTCCTTGTAGTAAACAACAGAACAGAACAGAACTTTATTACACGGAAAACACCGTTGCATGGGGGTATTTACAAACATTATACACATATGCACTTGGTAGTTTCTGACTAAACATACATTCACAAAACAAACACACATTGGTTGAATAAATCTATGGCAAATGGTTATCTTTAAATGCCGAGTTTATAATATTAAGGTTAGAGAAGCAGATACATGTATGTATATATACATGTACTATATGATTATAAATACATACATACATACATACTTTGTTTGCTGTATATAAGCTCATGTAATGTGTCTATTTATACATTAATACATTAAAATTATATTTAACTCAATTCCATAGTTTCATAGGATCGTACCCCAGAAAAGTGACGTGTTTCATATAAATACGCCATAGAAAGGAATCCCCGTTTCTAAATTCAGTGTACATAATATTTGTGGCGGACATATACGATGTTTTTCCTCTATTGCAACCACTACTCCATAACAGTTATTCGTTGTACGTGTTCTGCTTTTTTACGGATAGTGCAGATAACAGACACTTTGTCCATGGAAAAAAAGGCCGATTTCTACTTAACTGTTCCATAACATAATCATGTTTAATAATACTGTTTCAAGGGGACCGCTTTCCGATTTGGACGTCAACCGTTTCCGATCTGTTGCGCCTGAAGACAAAGGATTCAGCTTTAAAACATTATTTGTGTGAATATAATATTCTTATTACGTGTATAATTACATTGTGGCATTTTTTTTATAATCATATAATAAATGTGTGCAATTATCTATACAAACAAGTATAGGACAGTGTTTCTATTCTGCTAACATAAACTTCAGTTGTGTATAACTCGATTTATATTGTCATCACGTGATCGTGCATTTCGCGCCAATCTGGTGAGTCGGAGTCTTTAATGATGTAATGGAAGCCCTTTCGTTTCTTGGCTTTTGGTGATATTTCCAATAAGCGTTGACATGTTATTTTAGATCAGAACCAGCTTCATCGGGGTTATAATATCATTCATGGACTTCCACAAAGCACGTCATGTGAGATACTAGATCCCGCGACCTATGGCATGTCAACCAAGAGCTTTACGAATAAGATCAATTCATTTCATGTCGTAAACCAATATCGATATGAATTAATCATTGGAAATTACGTAATCGTGTCAAACAACAGTAAATTAGTGTAATTGACCCTCCAAAGTACATTCAGTTTGAACGGATAATCGAAATGTATATCATGGTTGTCGTAATAGATCACGAACATATTACTGGCAAACGTATTTACGTCAAATTGTGTCAGAGAGGTAAAATCGTGTTGGCGTGGCCATGTGACATATTCTACCAGAGGATCAAGATAAAGACAACAGTGCACATGAATCAACTCATAACTGTCAAAACATGGACATGGCCTAATATGTATCTCTGCACAAGGTAGAATAGAAAGGACATTACGAAAAAGTCGAGATGGCATGCACTCACGAATGACAGCCAAATCAGTGATAATACCTGGGTCGATATTTAGAATATTTTGATTTGGATAAGAATTCTTAACCTACGTTATAAGTCGTTTTTTTAACTTGGAGAGAGAGCAATTCTGATAATTAACAGATATTTTTAGCGATTCTAACAATTATTTTAAAATTCTTATGTTTAGGAGTAACTCCTTGGCATTCTGAAATTTTTCGTAGATTTAAGAATTCTTAGGCACTTAAGAATATTGTAATTATGAGCTGTGAAATATTTCATAAAGCTAACATAAACGAGTCGCCTACAAGTACCATATTTTGGCTTCTGAGGCTGTCTAAATAACCGGGCGTTTGACATCCAATAGCCGATGGCTAATAATTATTAATCAATGTGGTATCGTTATACAAACAAACAGACGTTGGGTATCACTGTGTGACTGTTCATGTCTGTGTTTCACTCAAGGTCATGTGATTCCCAATTATTGCAGGTTGGTTGAAACATTATAGCTCTAATATATACGTTATGTAATCGGCGGAAAGGGAATGCGGTGCGTTATGCAATAACCTGTATGGAAATAAATCTCAAATAAGTTGCTATTGAAATGATGCGCATTGTCAAAGCCAAAACTAATTTGGCGAGTGAACCTCGTAACTATAAATGACGCACGCTAATAAACTGTATGTTTTGTTATACGGTATTTACTAAAACAAAGTACAATGTCATAAAAGTGTAGCAAGATAGTAGTGTGTTATTAAGCGAGAGGCAGATTTGCACCCCCATTGTACCCCCATTGTACCCCCATTGTACCCCATTGCCTGCTTCACTGACAGCATGAGGGTAAACAATAGCATGACGTCATACGATCGAAGTAAATAGAAAACCGTATTTCATTAGTTTCAATTTTGTTTCGAAATCACGATGACGTGAGGATGATGTATAAAACGAACTCAATAACAAATCTATTATCGCTGTAATCAGTAATAATTAAACTAAAAATTGGTATTTTGAAGATATGATATTTTCCTATTATGAAGACTTATCTATAGGCTTGTCTAACCTGTGTACGTCAACTGCCTTTGATTGATCTCTGCCGTGACGTTAATGAAAGATTGGCATAAAGACATCAGGTGCGACCACTACAATGCATTATCTTACTAATGTCTACAACTACAAAGGATGGATCATTAATTCAATTACTACATGTTGAGATAAAAGGACACTTTGATAATTTAATCCGAACGAAGATAAATAACTACACACAACGCGTATAGAGTGCATGTCCGAACATCGTTTCCTGTCTCTGTGCGCCTCTGCGCAAGAGCGTCCACCCGGGGAGTGTTTGGTTGAAGGATCGATCCTTGTTAGTGGGTTATTTCTCGTTATAGCCAGTGATTCACAACTGATAAATTAAAGGCTGTGCTACCCTGTCTATGTGGAAATGCACTTTAATATTATTTTGCTGCTAATCGGTAAGACCGCTGTCTTATTATTGGGGAGATATCTAGCTCAGTGGTTAGAGCGTTCATCTGAGGTGTCTGGGGTTGATGGATCGATCCTTCTTCGGTAGGTATCTAGTCCAGTAATTAGAACATATGCTTGTTCTGTTTTGTCATTTAAAGGGGATCGTTTAACAAGATCATGAGACGATGAAGTGAAGCGAATTGTACGAAACTAAGCTTCATATTAGCAAAAGAGAAAACACTGTCGTTGTTTATTTAGAAAACTGCACACATTTATTATGATCATAAATATCAATAGAAATGTCAACAGGTAAAATTACTTGATACACGTCGTACGAACACCTCGCCAAAACACGCATTCGCAGAGTTTCAACCGTTCTCTTATCTTCAGGGGCAACAGGGCGTAAACGTTTGGTGCCAAAATCGGTGAATGATCCATTTTAGCATGACACTGTAAAATTTTGAAAAATATAAAATGTACCGTTTTCATTCAGATTGATTTTAGTCGATATCTGACGTCATAACATTTTACAGCATCGTTTAGAGGTATATCCTCTCTCACAATACGAAATTGGGGCTTCTCATTAATAACACTTGAAATGTGCATTAAAACCAAATTTGATCAATTACTTCTGTGAGTTCCAGATTTTTACTTCTCTATATAAGTCATCCACTATCTGTTTACGTTATTGCTGGACTGTTTCAGACAATCTGATTAGTGTGTGCAGTTAAACTGGTATTACTCGATTGTACCTGCGACTAATTGACTGACTGTCCAGCTAATAGACACACGTCGATAAATTGCCTCGTGCTACATTGCGCATGCGTGTAGGTTTATCAAATCCGGCGTTGATTAGTTAAAAACGTTATAAAGGGAATCCTGACGTGGACAGAACTCTCTGGTGAAGTTAGAGGTTGTGCCCATGACAGGGGTGCTTGAACAGTTTTCTGATGGAAGCACACCAAACATGACTCAACCCAACCCAGGGTCCTGACGTGGACAGAACTCTCTGGCGAAGTCAGAGTTTGTGCCCATGACAGGTGTGCTTGAACACTTTTCTGATGGAAGCACACCAAAAATGACTCAACCCAACCCGTTGACGCAAGGGCTGGCCTAGGCCAGAACTGATGCCCACGACAGGCGTCTGCTATAACAGCTTGCTCTGAATGTGGATGTTAAATATCTTGATCTTGACCTAAGATCAGTTATCATTTGGCGCGAAAACACGACCACGTGACAATGGAGTCAAGCGAGTTTTATGCAACTAAAATGTATGTCAGGACTCAGTACACTGTCCTTGTTTATCTAAAGAATTGAATATATTTATTATAATTATGATTTGAACAAAAATATCAAAATGTCATTTATTAATATACATGTATTACGCAAAATTGATTGCGCAGAGTTCGTAAAATTCTATTGTCTGCAAGCATAACAGAGCGGAAAGATTTGGCGCCAAAATTGGTAATCGATCGTCTATAAGTGTGATCGCAGCTAAAGGTAACAAGGTACTGCTTCGGAAAGATCTTATGGTGGTTTTGACATCTTTTACGACATTAAATCAAAGGAAATACAACGTATAGCCGAAGCTGCTGTTAACATCTATGGGTAAAACTGCTATAAACAACATATTTTATTTATGTTTATGTATATTTACTACAACAGGTAGACCTCATAAATAATATTAATCTAAGAATACTGTGACTTGGTTAGCTCATTTCACAGATAACAACATGATTACATGACAACCGGCCCAGCATAAAGATAACGGCATGTGTTAGCGTGTGTCCCATGGGTCCCATACATGTTACACGCAAATGATACCAGTTGAAATAAAGTTGCAAGCTATGACGAACAAACCCTTATATAGTATTATGAATGGCAGGGAAAGGCCTTAATATAGGCACTTGCCTGTTGGCCAATCCCAAACAAACAAAAATTGGTAATAAATATTGTTTAAACCAATGGTAGGTCAGGCATCATTGTGAAACAAAGTTGGGAGCATCTTGGACAATAACCCATAACGTCAACTTCCTATTAATGATCCCCAATCTCCAAGTTTGACCTCATCTGAAGCGATAACGATGTCATTCATTCTCCGCGGGTATTAAAGTGTTTATTTTGCCACTCACACAAAAAGTTACAAGTGTTAGAACTATTTAACTACGTGTTTTGGCGATCTAATCATTCTATATTTAGAAATTTCTGTTGATGTTTATAATAACATAATACATTTATGCAATTATGTAGATAAAGGAAGGACAGTGTTTTCACGTCTGTTTATACTCACACGAATGTGCGTGTTACTCTACTGACCTCGTCGTCACGTGATCGCGCTTTTTACGCCAAAATGCTCATAATTATACGTATTGCAGCAAGTTTTTGAATATTTCCCCGTTTGTTGAGGAAGTACTCCGTGCTACTCTAGTAATTCCACACAAGCGCCCAAACCACCTATTTTCAGTCTATTGATATTTTAGGGTGAATTAATTTTAAAACTAACATTAATATTACGATCCTCTGTATTTAAAAGTCATAGATCCACCTTTTTTGTCTTCTTTTTTTTAACTTTTATTTTTTTACCTTTTTTTACCTTTTTTTAAAAAAAAAAAAAAAATTAATTTATTGTCCCCAGAACATATAATAGGCATGCACTGGATTCTCCCTGCATAAGATCCACTATTATATTTTAATCGTATGTAGTGGAATAAATGAAGTATTTTAGAATATACGTGACCATGGCGTGCAGCAATATCACTGATAACAAACTGCTGTGCACAGTTATTACTTTTCACAAAATCATAAACAAACTGGTCATTACTCTCAAAGGGTATTTTCTTAGCTCATAGCCACGACAATATATCATCGTTCCTGACGTTAAATCTATATAGGACATCTTGTAACTTGTTGTTGTTTGTTGTTATTTTACTGTGATCAATAGCATTTACCTGGCGTTAAATCTATATATCGGATATCTTGTTTGTTCATTTATTTTGCTCTGATAGCTCGCATTATCCTGGCGGTGAATGTATATTGGAAATCTTGTTTGTTCAGTTATTTTACTGTGATAACTAATTATTCATATAACGATGACAGAGGGCTGCATGTGATGAAGAAGGCATACTTTGTAACAGTTCTTCAAACCATTTCATAACGTTTTCATGATTCATCTCACCATGGTAGTCTCCATCTGGTGTCTGGAACAGCTATTTCCTGTGATGATGATGTGAATATGTTAGTACATAATCGTATGATCGGCAGCAGTTGTTGGCATTTCAATCATTATGAAAGCACTGCCAACGACATACTGTGTTCCATATTGGTGGTATTCTGTTTACGGTACTGGTGTAAAAGGAATAGAAGTCCGTACGAATTCGGAATATATGTCCTAAACAATGTGTAACTCTATCGAACATACATATATACTAGTATACCTCTATGATTCTTGGTCCAGGCCAGACTTGCTGTTCTGTTCTGTTTGTTTAACGTCTACATTCAGAGCAAGTTGTTATAGCAGACTTGCATAAATCACTCAGTTTTATAGCGCTTTTTTTTCTTACATCAACGCTAAGACTTGTAGATCATACCTCGTTTTATAGATCAGGCTATTCGTTTCATTCCATTTTATTATTTAACACTTTTAGTTACGATATTACCTGCCTTGCATTCCTACTGGACGTGCGTTCCGTTCACACCAGCCTTGCGTTCAATAGGGCGGGCGTTCTGCTTCTGAGGTCAAACGTTTTGAGACCGATATTTGCATCTACATCAAATGAATGCGATGTGACAGTACACGATCGGTACCAGTCACAAAGTTCCAGAGCGCTCGCTCTATTGAACGTAAGGCTGGTCAAGGTTGTACATTGCCTCACCTGAGGGAAACTTTAAATTCATAATAACGCCCGTCATATCTTTCCGTTATATGTGAAAGCGCAAACCGCTGCAGTCTAAACAGGGACTTTGATCTTGATGGGGATAATGGAAATCCTTGACAGACAGTCCATGCCCGCAGTTAGCCGGGACAGCGTTCCGTGCGGCGACGTTATTGTACGATTACTATTCCGAATGACGTCAGTCGTCTACCAGAGCGATAGGAAGAAATCGAACAGAATCAAAATGTCTTTCGCATTTCCATTAATGCCATACATTGATTAGGTCCAGCGAGGTTTGGCAGTGGCAGTCAGGCCGATGGGACTGATGTCGCAGGATTGTAATAACCGTGCAGTGTGTGCCAGTTATGCAATATTATTAAAGACACACTTCCGAGTTTGAAGGTGGATGCCGCCGTACTTGCAATGTAAAGCTATTTATAACATATTTATGGTTAAAATTAACATTTACTTACATCTTATTGCTTACGTCTTAAAACTCAGAAATGTGTCTTTAAGAGAAAAACAATTCTTAACCGTAGCCATGGTTTTAAAGGTTTTGAAAGTGAATATACCCATTTTCGAAATATTTAGAAAATAACATTTACGGACAAGCGGTTGCTTGGTATTTATTTGTAAATTTTTGGATTTTTTATTAAATTTGTTTTAATTCCGTGGCCATCATTAATCCTAAGTGTAAGAAAATGTTGTTCATCTTATTTATACTGTACATTAAACACACTAACCAAATTAGCAAAAGTTCATCATTTTAGAACAAATTGCCTATATCCGCACTGGAAGCGAAATAAAGTGTTTGATTGCATGCATAATAAATATTTTATCTCAAAATTGCTTTATAATACGGCTCAACAACTGAACGCGAATTGCAAACTGTTATCGAAAATGCACGACGAATAGAAATCCTCCCCTGTGGAAGACCACCTCGGTGTATAATTGCCATACGCATTCTCTCTTAAGCCCAGACGTCGTCGATATATTCCCAATTGCTATCAGAAGCTCTTATGAATAGATTCATTGGTTTACATTACAGTTGCAATAATTTGACGTCCTTCTCCCCACTTGCAGGTAATTACTTTTCCATCAAAGATCGCCTATGCTTGACATCAGCTGGTGACCAGAGGACGCGATCTCATCTGCAAGTTAAAGGAGCAGCTGCTATCAATTCCAAACAACATTGTCCTTTTTTTGTGTGTGGATCGATGCAATGTATAGACGCGCGAAACAAATGTATTACTAGGGAATATTTAACGATCGGCCATATAATATAACGATTACGATATAAAAATATTGGGAGATGAAGCAGGCAATACTCCAGCCTTTGGGCACAGTCTTGGAATTGGATGTGTGGGCGGGTCGAACCCAAGGCCGGGGTGTTTAAACCTTTAGTTGATATAATAAGGCAACTAAATATCTTTGACGTTGGTATTACAGGCAATAGTTGCATATGACTCGTTTATCTGATTGGTACCCATCGTTCTTTCCCCGCTGAAATTGCAAGTCGGAGTCTTTAACGAAACGAGGAATAGCGATATGATACATATTAAGATATGTGGGTCACAATACGATATGTAGGTCACAATACGATACGTATCCAGATATGTAGGTCACAATACGATACGTATCCAGATATTATGTGGGTCACAATACGATACGTATCCTGATGTATGGGTAACAATACGAAACGTATCCTGATGTATGGGCAACAATACAATACGTATCCTGATATATGGGTCACACTACGATTCGTATCCTGATATGTTACGTCACAATACGTATTTCTAGCTAATAGAGCATTTATATTTATTAAATTTAGCATTAAATTTTAGTTACATTTTGTTACTTACAATGCGTTTGTAGTAGCTTGGTATAATTTTTGGACTTTTGCCTACAATAATTTAGTATGATTCACATTATAAAGTACATATGAAGCTACTACATGTATAATTATTTGTATGATCAGAAACACATATGATACATATATTAATATTGTAAGCAATACGATGTAGATAAATGGTCATTTTAATAACAAAAAATAATAAATGCCAGAACTATGTTAAATAGCATTAGCTGCACAAGAACTGTGGAATTTGTCTTAAAACTAAGCATTGTGTCTTTATTGCAAAGAAAGAAAGTAAGAATGAATTATTTACGACAGCCCAGCACGAAAAATAGCCTATAATGCCTTCATATAATATGTTATGTAATAAACCATTCAGAATTTTTTTTTTCCAAATTGTTTTCGTACAATCAGATATGACTAGATCTATTAAGATTGCGAAATGTCCAATCACGTATAACAGTTAAACGCATGAATAGTATAACTACATGCATATAATAAGTGATAGATTACACACTTCCCTAAGAGGTATGTAGAAATATTAAATTGAAAGTTGGATCCACTGACACGCATTTGCAAGTATGAACGGACAACGAGGCCGTGGGCGTCATGAACTCTTGTATGCACCGCTAATAGCGTTTTCAAACCATTGTACATGGAGGAAAGCCATTTGTATATAGATTCAAGGTCAAACCTCTTAATGCGATATGCAAATCAACTCATTTGCCGTGCGCACAACTGCGCGTGTCAGAAATATCTATTTATTTATTATCTATTGCCGTCGACTGGATAGATAAAAGGTAAAGTTTGTTTGTTTAACGACGCCACTGAAACACATCGATTATAAATCAGCGGTTATTGGACGTCAGACGCATGGTTATATTGACACACTTGGTCTCAGAAGAAACCCGCTGTCGCCGCTTTATGGGCTACTCTTACTGAAAAACAGCAAGGGGTCTTTTATGTGAAAGGGGTCTTTTATGTGCACTTTTACCATATATTGACACCCAATAGCCGCTGTCTTTTTTCGCACTTTTTTAATAATAATTAATTTATGTGCACTATCCCATAGACAATATAGCATGCACCACGGAATTTGTTAAACCAGTCGTGTATCACTGGCTGAAAGGGAAAATAGCCAAAAACATGTTTTGCCCTGTGGAGGATCGATCCCTCGACCCCATCCCGCCACAGACAGGCACATTCTACATTGGCTAGATAAAAAGACTATTTTTACTACGAGCGACGATCTGGTGTAATGGAAAGTTTGGACCTTTATACTATATCAGATTGCTATTACCATACACAACCAGCCAACTGTCAGGATTGACATCTTTATCAAGCAGCCGTGCATAAAACAGCCGTGCTATACAGCCGTGTGTGCATGTAATTGATATTACTATATCACAACATACACACGCAACACATCATGTAGTTGGGTGGGCACACTCGCTGCTAACTCTATCCACGTAACTGTCTGTAGTGCTTTAAGTAGCTTAAAGACAATCGCTCACCATTTTGGCGAGGAAATCGGGATCACGTGACGAAGGGGTGCACAAAAATGAATTTGCGTTTAATCATGATAACAGAAGGGAAAACACTGTCCTTGTTTATCTACATAATTGCATACATTTATTATATGACTACAAACAACAGAAATGTCAAAATGT
>JAULBR010140620.1:263-17952 GCA_032355825.1 Melanodrymia aurantiaca
CTACAATCAGTGCGTATTGGTGACCACCTGCATGGGTATGTTTTACACCGCATAACTCATTACTATTTGAGAGTTTCCATCACGTGTGTGTACGTTCAGTTAATACCGAACAAACAAAGCAAATAGGTTGATGAATAATTCAACAAGCGCTAGATTCATTTGCACCAATCGATCATTTAATAACACTTTCTTGTACCGTGAAACCTGATCGTCTGTGCGTGGGGTTCGTTCTCCACTAATGTCAATATGAATGTTACATATTATATACTTGGTTACACTATGTATCACATTACGCGTGCTTTTCTCTATTACGGTTTTGATTTCTTAATAATAATTGAAAAAGATGAACTTTTAAAACTAACTTTTGTGATGCACTATATTTTTTTCCGTTATATCTCTACAACATTCGGATCTATACTGCGATTAAGGTTATGCCTAACCCGGCGTAAACATACAAAAACGCAAATTTTCCTGAATCCACCCTTACTTTTGTTTTCTTTTAATGTAATTATGGAACGAAATCTTTTCCTTGTTTTTTTTTGGCATTACGATTTGAAATAACTTTTTAATGAAGTTGACATTTTTTCCTCGTTTGAACAACACTTTTACAACATTTCGCATTACATGACAAAACATGTTCTATTGAGTGTACATAATTGTTAATAGAATAGAACTTATTTCTGATTTTGGTATAGTAACTTTCAACACTGCATCGCACAACACGACAAAGCATTGAACAAGTAATCTATTTATTTACTGTGCTTAACTCTTTTGTTCCACTACTATTGTATAGCTTTAGAGACACACAAAAACAACTGCATGTTTGTATTTGGTATTTCCTTTTCTTTATGAAATGCCACTTGTTCAGTCTGTATGTATTTAATGACTTGGTTTAATTAGTGTTGCATTCAGACGAGGGTGTTGGAAAATAAATAAATTAAGTAACTGACTAATTACTTGACGTTGTTGCTATACACGTTGTATTGTGACAATCAAGCAGAGATCTTATGTCCATTAACTTCTTATACAAATAACCAATATTCGATAAATGGATTCACATTTGTAAATATTTCAATCAATTATTAATTCTATTGCAGTGCTATTAATTGTTTTTCTCCAACCTCGGGTTTTAACACACCCCAGGAATCAAGTGAGGAGTTTCTTCTCAGAACAGACGTATTAAATGTAAACATTATTAATATTAATAAAAAATGTGTCTGATTACGTAACGAAATGCGTATCTCAACTCGTTACAAAGCAATGATCTGGAGAATGTTTCGCGAATGTCACCCATGTCATTCTAAATAGCAAACCCAAAATACAAAAGTGAGTTAAAATCAGAAATATAGCCAAAAACGTATCTCTACACAGGACTGAGTCGAGGAAACTTTATAACAAAGTCAATAATTATGGTGTGTATTCTCGAATCACAGCCAAAACAATCATCGTAAAAGACGAGCGTAAATCATGCTTCGGCGGTGACACCAGACATACGAGCAGCCATTTTGTTTTGCCTGATATCCTGATATACGTTAAAGTATGGTGTTGCATGATGCGTCAAGTCGTGAACTAGCCTCCGAATGTCTACCATAAAACTGCTTGAAAGTCCATGGATATTAAAATCTGCAAATAATGAACATGACCTAAAGTATCGCAGACGTTGTGATAATTTATGTAGACACAGTATGCTGGAGCAGATGCAATATTGCTCGACATAAAAGAGAATTGATTATTGGAAAGTTTAAGTCATCCCTCTTATCCTACAGATTTTTGTAAAGGCCTTTGTCGATTTTAATCTCTATTCATGTAAATTCAGTCGGTGTGTTCATTGCAAATTATTAGCTTGCCTTGGCCATTGAATATAGAACAAATAGGAGACATTTTATAGATCTATTTCGCCATCATCATACTATGTCGGTAGAACTGTTTCCAAAGGAAATGCAAATACGCATTGTATATTAAATACATGATAATATCTTCCAGCATATACCATTCAATTTTGGAGGTGTTGGTGAGATTTTATGTTTTCTAAAATTTAGTTTGCTAAATACATGCATAGATCATCACTGTTGGGAGAGGACGAAAGAAAACCGTAAAAAAATGTCATCTACATATCCCTTCCACCCTACCTTGTGTAGAGATACGCATTTAGCCAAAATACCAAAGAAGTAGTGATACCAGGTGTTCGCGAAATACGAGTATTGCCGCTAGTGCGTCCATACATCCAGACTAGGCTTGAACATTGTTTCAATATTGTTACGTTTAGGTTTCGACATCTGACTTATGTTTCAGCTTTGACTCCCGACTAAGTCTGAGCTTTGAGTTCAGATTAACGTTTTGTCTTAAGTCATGTCCAAATTTGAGTCTGGATTCTAAGGTAAGTTTAAGATTTTAGTCCAGATCACGTTTACGGTTTGTGTCCCGACTACGTTTTATGCTTGAGTACAGATTAAGTTTGATGCTTGAGCCATGGTAAACCTTAAGATTGAGCCTTGGAATGTCCAAACTCTAAATGTATGGTACATGTATGTAATGACGTGTGCTTGGTGTTTCAGGTGGTTGACATGCGCTGGGGTGTACGAGATGAAGCTAACGACGATCACATGACCACGCATCTGTGCATGCAGGAGATCGACAACTGTCAACGTCTATCCATGGGACCCAGCTTCGTGGTCAGTTAGCACACCCGTGACGTGTTCAGACAACACTATAATATCGCCAATACACGCTAAACTAGGTTTTGCACCTGATATTAAATGAATGTGATATAATAGAAAGTGATAAGTAGCAGTCACATTCTCGGCATTCTGACCATGCCTCTGAACATAGTTAGAATTATGGACGACCCGAATTTCTTGTCTGTTTAAAAAATATTGAGTTATAATCCAATAACTTTGACAATGATGGAATGTCTATTGTTAAACGTAAAGACTTTTTTTTAACTTTTTTACTTTTTATATTTTTTCACCGCCGACCTCACTTTCTTTGAAGACTATGAAAAATGGAATAGACACACAATTAACTTGGATCTGCCTATAAATAACAACTATTGATGCAGGGCACACATTGCAGCCATGTTGTTTCATAACAAAAGAACATCCAATATGTCACCAACTGTCATACATCATACATTGATAGCGAGAACCGAAATCAGACCATATACACCGAAATATATTCTAAATAATTTATTTCCTTTGCATCAATAATTAGGTAGAAGTCAACTGTTTGTGGAATATTTTTAACAAAACGTTAAGAGGTGTGATTGAGAAAATTGCTAACTCATAAATATAATTCTTTTTTTTTCGAATTTTCTACGAGTATAATAATATTCATATTTTGATGTCCCGCCAATTGTTGACAAAGGTCTCCACTTCTCTCTCCTGCTGAGGTAATTGCTGCTCATAATACAGATTCTGAAGGTGATTAATTTTATACACGGGCAGCTTTTGACAGAATATTGATTATTTCGTCATATAGCATAAACGTATTTGATCATATTTCTTTTTTATTTAACTTTTCTGCTTGTATTTTGGGCCACTCAGTAATAATTACTCATATTATTTAGCCTTATACAATTTCAGCGGATATGGTTTTATCGATAAATCATTTGAAAAAAGAACCGATAACATTAGAAATTGCAGAAAACAAAGGAGATTATGCTCATATAACTGAGACCAGCTGATAGTATTGTGCTAAATAATAACTTCAATAAAAGTCACCTGGAAAAGACTTCACGTCGATAAGATCATTTAACACAAGTATTATTTTTATTGCAGGTATTTCTTGGACAGAAATATGGCTACCGTCCTTTACCTACGCACATTCTCGCAAAAGAATTCGAGATTTTGCGTGAGGTAGCTAAGAACGTGCAGAGTGAGCTGGAACTACTAGATCAGTGGTACAAGAGAGACAACAATTCCGTTCCCGCCTTTTATATTCTTCAGCCAATCAGCTCCATTTTCCAAAATTTTAATAACAAGGTAAGTGAACCATACTACATAGATGAAATCAGTATAACTACTTACTGGATCTCGCCTGCATTACGCCGCATGTGTACTGTGGATATTTGAATAATATTGTATTCAGTTTGCGATATTATGGCTTGTCGAACGTCTATTCTGAGTATTTAGAGTTTTGTACAGTTCGAACCATAGCGTGACCTTAGAACATGTTCTAACTATCCAGATGCATGTTTTGGCGATCGATTCGTACGACGTAGACTTTGGTCGGCTTACCGTTACAGCACATTCGGAATTTAGAAAGTCCAACCATAGTACATATATTGTGTTGCTTGATAAAATCCATATTATATGTTACTGTATATGAGGAACACCATGATTTATCAAATAAATATAGAAAGATACATCTCAGATATTTATTTTCTATAAAAATTATTCTTATTTCAGTAGAAGTGCTAAAATTTGGAAAATCCTGAACATCATGCAAAACCAATATATTAATATTTCCCCATATGCCGTGGCGCGACGCCCTCAGTGTCATAAAGTTTGACGACAACCAAAGAGTACAGATTAATCATCTTTGCCAGTTGAATGTAAAACATCAAGTTATTTCTTTAAAAAGGTATAAGCGACGAAACATTTATATGGGCAAATGCGCAATTCTGCACAAGGGACATTGCGACAGAGTCTAGATGACATGTGTTCACGAATCACGGTCAAACAGTGATAATACCAGGTGAAAGATGAGTGTATGTAATATAAACAAATGTTGAGATTCCTTTTATCCACATTTCAAATCTCACGGTATACATTTAACAACAATTAATAAAACAACTCTAAGCTAAGTGTATCTTTAATATACGTGTATGTAAAACTATCTTTCAATGTGTATTATTTGTTTGTTTTGCCTTTGTTTGACTGATTTTAGTGTTTCTTTTCGTGGTTAGAGATCACAACGTCTGCAAGAGACAGACCAAGGACTGTGGTGGGAGACATTCAGCAAACTGCAAAGGATTATTCGTAAATCATCTCAAGTGCTGTTCATCACCAAGAAGATAGACAGAGAACAGATGCATAACTATTTCATGTCTGGTAAAATGTTACTGTGTACAAGTTATTTTACGTTATTATTGTTAAAGAATATCAAAATACAAACATATTCCCATCATTAAACGTTTGTGGGAAACGGTTCTTGCTAGAAATAATATAATTATAATTATACGTTTTGTTTCCATATGAGAACATTGCAAATGCCGTGTGGAAATGTCGCTTGTGCAAATATTTACTTTCTGCCGTCAAGCATCAATGTTAGTTTACATATAATCGTGGCTTTCAACCTCCTTCATTCAGCACGGGATTGAAGTTTATATAACACACATTTCAATACATATAAGTCGTAAAGTAGGGGACGTGGAAGAGGGATGTGGGCTTAGAATCATACCCTCCTACCTCAAACCCCCCCCCCCCCAACTTTTTAGACTTTTGGTCAAAATAATTTTCAGTTTCTAACGTGTCCACCTCGCCATCCATATTTGTGTCATTCTCCGCAGCCCCTGTATAGTATTCTGTTCAGTCCACCACTAACATCTGTGTTTGATATTGAAAGTGATAATCAATGTTTTATATGTTTGCAGTAACTGAGAGAGAAGTTGAACGTGGTATATTGAAGGCGAAACATGTAGAGGACCACTGCCTGGCGTACATCAGAGATATCGCTAACATCAACACTGCGCTGCTTAGACTAGCTGGGAAATTCGTTGACTTCGCTGCTAGAAGTGTGGATGGCGAGGCACAGAAGCTGCTTAAGACTCTCAGGGATGAGAAGCTGCAGAAAGTGCTGTCCGCACAGAACATGATTCGATTCAGCGTCGAGTGGAACGGTCTGGAAGGACTCAACAGAGAAACACACAAGGAATACTTTGAACAATTCTGTGAACATTTCCACAACAACGTAACCCGCCTCGTTGACCAGGCAATGGCAAAACACGAGCGACTGGGCAGCGATCTGGTCTACACAGAACCACTACAACATCTTCACACCTGTCAAAACTTCTGCTCCATCTTCCAGGGCCGAGAGGAGGTGGTCGAGTGCATACACCAGTATGTGGCTGGCGTTTCAAAAGAACCATTGGTTCTTTGTGGCGAATCTGGCTGTGGCAAGACATCACTGATGGCAAAAGGTGCCAGCCAGGTAAACACAAAATACTGACCTATAATTATATGCCTTTCATTATAATTATGCTGATTTTAATCAACAACATGTCCTTCAGAAGTTGTTTCATCAGAGTTTTACCGTGAATTGACAGGTGAAAACTTACAAAACGTTCTGTTGTAGACATTCAGAGGATATTTCAGGATATGACGCTTCGTTGATACAG
The DNA here is from genome assembly GCA_032355825.1 of Melanodrymia aurantiaca. NCBI lineage: Eukaryota > Metazoa > Mollusca > Gastropoda > Neomphalida > Peltospiridae > Melanodrymia > Melanodrymia aurantiaca. The sequence goes on from JAULBR010140620.1 coordinate 6,601, forward strand.
ATGCATTACGTTACTTTGACCTGTTTTATGCGTTTTTATCGTTTCGACAAACACTATGGCTGTGCTTATGACTGGTGCTACCGGCGGAGCAGAATACGCTCATCTTTCGCAAACACATCGTAGCATCACTGCTTTGGCAGTGATTCGTGTGTACATGCTATTTCTACTTTGTAAGAATATCCCTTCGACTCTGTCCTGTGCAGATAGGCATTGGGCCATGTCAATGTTTTGTCGTTAAATTTTGATCAACCAAATACTTGTTTAAGGATGCCAACATGTGTGTAATGTTCTGGTATCACTCTCAATGGATAAAGCCATCCGTTGTCGTACGCATTAATTAACAAAGATAGAAAATATCATCACCAATCATATTTACACTGTAAATTGACAATATCACGTTATTTTGAAATAAATGTTATAATAAGTTTTCTCAGCCTCAATGTTAACCTTTGATTTCCTTATTTCGTGATTACTTAAGTAGTTTAATCATTTTAGTTTAAATATATATTTTGAGTGTTAATTATCGTTGTATCTATTTTAGTACAACTGAACTTAAAATAACGCCTTGCCGTAACTAATAATTATCTCTTAAATAATGTATACAAAAATCACTTTTCTAAATAAATAATAGTAAGAATTGTGCTGCTTTCCTAAAACATTTAGTTATGAGATCAATTATTGTTGCCATTAAAAAATAATAGACAAGAATCTTTTATAAGTAGATTAGTCCGGTTAATGATGCAGGTTGTTTGTCACTTGAAATGAGAATTTCTACAATTAGTATGTTGATTGCGCAATTTCCAGAAATAACTACACATTTTTTCCATTTTGTTGAGGTATCCAGACATATTTCAGTACTTCTTGTTAGTGAAGGCTAATTATCCCCATAGATAACCAAGTGTCGATATATTCGTGCATTTGACATCCAATAACCGCTGATTAATAATCAATGTGTTCCAGTGGTGTCGATAAGCAAACAATTTTGATTTTTCTGACATATTTTATTGTTCAATTTTTATTACGCAAATTTAATAATACAAATCTAATTGAACGAATACTTTAGTCATAAACTTTGGATAACTGTTTCATTGTAGGTCACGAAGTGGTTTCCAGGAAAATCTAGCCCTGTGATGATAATCAGATTTCTTGGCACAACTCCTGGCAGTTCGATGATCATTCCCCTTTTGTCCAGTCTTTGCCACCAGGTGGCGTACATGTTTGACCAGCCATCAGATGAAATCCCTGATGACTTGTCGCAGTTGACACAACACTTAAAGAAACTGTTGTCATTGGCTACAGCGGAAAAACCAATAGTCGTATTCCTAGACTCTCTGGATCAACTCTCAGGAACATATGGAGCGCACTCATTGACCTGGATGCCTGTGACTCTGCCACCACATGTTAGGTTGATAGTCTCCACTCTAACCAACTACTACAACATCCTGGATACGCTGAAAACTCTCATTGAGACCAGTGAAAACTTTGTTCCAGTGTTGCCTCTAGGTGAAAATCTGAGCAGCACAATAATAAAGTCGTGGCTGAAGACCGCCAATAGAAACGTCACTGATGAACAATGGGTTGTGGTTAATCAAGCTATTTCTAAATGCAATCTCCCACTGTTTGTGAAACTAGTCTTTGATGAAATATGCCGATGGAAATCCTACACCAGCCCCAAACAAACCATACTGGCTCCATCCATCCACGAGTGTATAATCAAGATGTATGATAGGATAGAGTTTCAGCATGGAAAGATAATTGTGTCTCATGCCTTGGGATATATCACTGCATCAAAAAGTGGACTGTCTGAGGCTGAACTGGAGGACTTGCTATCACTGGATGATAAGATCCTGAACGACGTGTACCAGTACCACCTTCCTCCAGTCCGCCGTATCCCTCCACTTCTCTGGTCAAGGATACGAGGCGACCTGCCTGGCTATCTCAGTGAGCGAGAAGCAGACGGGGTCAATGTGATATTCTGGTATCATCGGCAATTCATAAATGCTGCCAAGGAAAGATACTTCAAGAATTTGAACTTTGTCAGCGAAATACACTCAAACATTGCCGAGTACTTTCTAGGCACATGGGGTGGGGGAACACCAAAGCCATTTGAGTATTCTGATCTTCAGCGACAAAGATTCTTTCTGGATGAGACAAAAAGTGAAGCGGATAGGAAGGTGCCCATGCAGCCAGTCGTATTCTACAATGCCCAGGGAGAGGTTATTCGGTATAATCGCCGCAAGCTGGGTGGACTGCCATTCCACCTCATCAGATCTCACAGGTCAGTTCTCTTCACAACGTATTGCAGCAAAATACTCGTTCAAGTTTAACATGTATTCCATCGACATTGCAGGATATGATTGCATTTAGCAAACACATGGTGTCATCACTGCTGAAACATTTGCTAATGTGTGTACATGTATACCATAACAGATTTGTTCCAAAGTACATCTGCACTCTCTCGCATACAGCTTGATCATTTTGATAATGCTTATTTTGTTAAACTCGAAAAACACTGGCTCAAACTTCACAAGAATCAATTTAATTTTATGTGGAGCTGTTATTGTTATTAGTATTGCGGGGTTTGTTTAATATAAGTTTGGATTATAGGTTTGTTAAAGGTACGGTGATTGTATTTGAGGAAACGTTTCTTCTTACAGATACAAGGTACATGGAAATAAACATGATTACCTGTGTATAGTAGAATTACTATTCAAATTTAAATTATAGATGTGAGATCGCAAATGAAGAAGCAGCTCATAATAAAATCAATTCACATATTTCATCCGTTCTGAATGAATGGTGTGTTGAGAAATGTCTATATTAAACATTTGTAGTTTTTTATTGACATGAAGACCTAATGAACCTCTAGTAGTGTTGCCTTTTATTGAGATTATTCAATTGTATATAAAAAAAAAAACAATACCTATAAGCATCAACATTACCAATAATATAATAAACACATATTTGTTTTTCAGATATGACGATCTATACGACACAGTTCTCTTCAATTACAAATGGCTACATGCGAAACTGAGCTCCATGCCTCTCCAGTCTGTTCTTGCAGATTTCGAGGATTTGTTGGACCATGTGTATGACAAAGATGTCAAACTGATAGCAGACGCAATACGCCTGTCCAGCTCCATCCTCAGTCACTACCCACAGATGCTTGGAACACAGATAACCGGGCGCTTGTTACCATATTATGGGATTAATCCCAAAATCAGAAGTCTCATTGAGCAGTGTGATACTGATGGATTGGCCAACTGTGCTCTAGTTCCAGCACATCACTGCCTGCACACCCCGAGTGGCCCACTCCAGTACTCATTGGAAGGACATCAGTTTGCTCCATTCGGAATTGCAGCCACATCTGATGCCAGGTATTTGGTTACAGCATCAAACAAGATTATCATCTGGGAGCTTTCACAGGGAACAATCTTCAGAGATATGAATCTCGGTCTGTCGGGTATCATGTCATCGCTGATGATTTCACCGAACGACAAGTACGCGGTCACATTCACCAATAACAACAAAGTGGCAGTTATCAGTATCAAAACGGGAGATTTCTGGATTATCTCCCCCGAAACAAAGAATACAGTTGAGGGCACCACTGTGTCCAATACTCATATCGGAATATGGATGGGACCAGAGTGGGCTCTGTTTACAATTGAAGGAGTATTTGTCTCAAAACATGAATCCGAGTTAAAGATGCCATTCATTGCCGTCGACATGGCACCTGATGACCAGATATACACAATCGTCAGAAGTGACAATGATACCGACACTGAAATGACTATAGAAGTTCAGGACAAATCTGTCAGTCCTTTTGAATTTCACAGTGCAATTGCTCTGTCTAAGGACAGACAAACGATGTACACGTGTATAGAGATTAGCGACAATGCAGTTGCAGTGTACGACAGAGATGGAAACACATGGAAATACAACAGAACTCTTGGTGAAAATACAGACGCAGTGTTTTCCTTGGCGGTGTCTAGTGACAACATCTATCTCATAGCAGCGGTTGCTCTTGGTTACAGATTGTGGGATTTGAAAAACGACAAGATGAGAGAACTGAGACTACCTGCTGGTACAAGAAACATCCCAACCAAACATCATTTATCTAGTCTTGTGGTGTTTACAAAAGGCAATCAGTTCGTTGTCGCTGGGGTGCGCAAGAATCTGTATGTTTGGGATGTGAAACAAGGTAACATGGTGAAAACACTTGATGCTCACTTTGGACGAATTATAGCTCTCATGTCAGTTCATGTTGGTTGCAACGTCGTCATCAGTTCATCAATGGACAAGACAATCAAAGTGTGGAATTTTGATAAAATCCTGGAAGATGTTCACCCAATAGATCGCTTGGAGAGACCCATTGAAACGGTTGAGCTGGCTCCAGCTGCGGGCATCTGTGTTACGTCATCAAGGAACATGGTCGTTGTGTGGAGTCTAGAAACAGGCCGAATTATTAAAGCATTTCAAAGTAATTCCCGAAGCGCAATAATTACACATGCCGTTGTGACACCAAACGGGCAGTGCATTGTTTCTGCAGAATCTGGAAGCATTGTCTTATGGGATGTGGACAAAGAAAAACCAATCAAGGTAATCCAATGCGGTGATATTCAGTGGTTGACTTTAAACGAAGGAGGCTTAAGAGTGATCACATCAGCAAAGGCTACAAATGGAAAGGGAGTGTGTTGTTGTCATTCTGTCCCTGAAGGAGAACAGCTCTTCAAGTTTGAATACTCAGTGAAAAAGTACAGGAAACCCGTGATCACCCGGGATGGTCTGTTCTTAGCCGTCCCTGCTGTCGACAAAAGCGGTGACGTTATAGGTGTCTACCATGCAAAGACGGGAACCCATCTCTACAATCTGCAGTTGAAATACAACAACTACATAGAGTACAGTCACTTGGTGGCTATGCCACACGACTGTAATCAGATTGCAGTTATCGACGCAGACAAGGGCAACATTCTGGATCTGAAGAAAAAATCTCTGTTGAGATCAACAATACGGTGGAATGGGTGCACAACTCAAAATGGGAAGATTGGCATATTTGCCCCAGTTCGCGGAGGATTGCAGCTGATTGATATTAAAAGTGGGAAAACAAATCGAACTTTGATTCCCAAAGTTGCAGAAGGAGTGTTCTCAATCAAAGTGATGTTCACAAAGAACGACAAGCATGTTGTGTACTACCATTCTGGTCATCGGACGATACGAGTTTTCAGAGTAGCAGACGGGAAAATGATTGCAAATTTTAAAGCTCATGCTGATGTGAAATGCATTGTGGGAGATGATGGTGGCAAAGGTCTAGTCATAAGTGCAGTGGATGGAAGTCTAACTGCACTGACATTAGCAGATCCTGGTGATGAATCGAGCCAGGACCTAATCAAATCATTGCCAAGCCGACAGCAGGCGACAAAATCGTCTGCAAATGGAAAAGCCGCAAATGGTGATCTCATCCAGGCATCAAACTCCTTGGGCACGGCATTGCAAGTAGCAAGGTTTGTAGCAAAGGCCAGGGGAGCACAGAAGTCTAGAGCATGTGTAATTTCATGATTATAATTATGCAGACTTCCCCGTGAATTCCTGAGTTTCTGGTCTCCATTGTGTTAATTCATTTCTAGTTGTTATGTAGATACCCCAGCATGTGTTCATTATGAAACCTTTTGTTTTCCCTGCATGTGTGTGATAAAACGTTGAACAAACGCAAACAGTGTTGGGTTTGTTGTAATCCACGTGTTTACCATATTATGTTTTGACCAGTAACTCAGTGATGTTTTATGATCCCTATGCTTTGGCTGCAGATTTTGCTGCGTGCTCTGCCTTGTTTAGCCTCGAAACATGCCTGGAGATTATGTTCTTATTAAGGTGCCAAAAGGACTGACTTACATGTAGCTTTGGTTGTATAACCTCTGTGTTATTGTTATTTGCTGATAATATCTTATTTATTTTGGTGCCAATAGTGTCCGTTTTGTGTTTAATTTATAGACTTTGTACCTTCACAGCGCATTTATTTCATTGTATTTTAGAAATGAAATTCACTTACATGTCAATGTTTTTCACAACACGATTAAAGTTATGATTGGATTTGACACACCACCTTCCCTTCTAATCCTAACATAAAACATTGATCAACTGTCGACCGATGTTTTACATGACAAGCAATTCAAACATGGATTGTATCCCTTATCCACTATCGAACATTGTTCGGATTGTGAAACATATGGACATTGATGCAAGTTCCCTTAATTAATATGTAATTGGTTTTGTTTAATTTTCGTTATATGTTATAATAGAATGTGAAAATAAAAACATTTGCGTTAAAATAAATGTAATCTATATACACAAATAGCAAAATAACGTGTTATTGTCAAATATTTTAATGTTTTTACTCGTTAACACAAACACGTATATATTTTAATGTTGAAGTTTCGTATTATATAATTTCAGGAGTAAACGTTGAAAGATTTTCTTAATGAATTTGTAACTTTTATTTTGAAAGGCTTGTGAAGAAACGTGCCAACTGAAGAAAGCAGTGTACCCCAAGATACGACACCATCGTGTATTCACTAACCAATGATCGTCAAGCTTCGATAGCTAATTGTGAATATGCATATGCTTTGTTCGCTTGCCTATTGTTGAAACAGGTCACCAGACAACGTGTCAAAATCCTGGGGCCGGTTTAATGAGCGTTGCTTAACGCAACGATAGCGTAACGTCGTCCTAACGATTGCGCTGCCACAATGGTGTGTATCGATACAAGTTATAACCACAACGAGGTTTTGGGGCCACGATACTTAAATTGACCACTGTGACCGCTTCATTGTCCTCAAATATTGTCATTTACGCAATCGTAGTGTAATGTCTTAGCTAAGGCAGTCGCAAGTGATGTTATAACCTTGTCCTAACGATTGTGCTGCCACATGTGTGGATCGATAAAAGGTATAACACAACGAGGTTTTTGTGGCCATGATACTTAAATTGACGACTGTGACCGCTTCATGTCCTCAAATATTGTCATGTACGCAATCGTAGTGTAATGTCATAGGTAAGGCAGTCGCAAGTGACGTTATAACCTCTCTATTAAACCGGTCCCTGTAGGTACCACTGGCGTTACTATACTTACACAACTCAATAGCAGTCCTTTCGGTTGTATCATCGTCTTTGGAAGTTCTTTCATTCTATAATTATACCTTTTAATCTCGCAGGGGAAAAGTGCGAACAGAAAATCGGTCCCACTCAATGAAGATAAATTATTGATTCCGGTGTCACGTTGTAATCCGTGTACTGTAATTTGCGTGCTATATAGAAATGAGGTATATAAATGACCCTACTCTGTGTTATAGACAATTTATTGTATATTTGGCACTTAATACTCTATAGATTACAGTGTCCGGAGACGTTAATGGTAGGTAGGTGTACACCACTTACATCGGCCAGTGTCCGACTACTGGTTAAGAAAAGCAGTGGTATGTGCAGTACTGTTCTCTCTGCGTGAGAGTGGATATAAAATATCCCTTGCTGTTTACCAATAGGCAGCGGGTTTCTTCTTTTATACTAACACTACCTTCTGATTCTAATTCCTGGTCAGGCAGTCGAGGCAGCTGGACTGTGTCCAGGCAGACGAGCTTGAATACAGTAATACTGGACGTTTGTAACTGGCGTACGGATAACAGTAAAGGATTTTTATGTGCAGTTTACCATAGAAAGGATACGACACAACACGGCCTTTGCTGAACCTGTCGAAGATCAGTGGTTGGAACGAGAAATAACTCAACGAGTCCACTGAGGAGGATTGATCCTATGACCCATCAAACCTCATGCGGACGCTCTTGCGTTGAGCTACGTTAAGCTCCCTAATCAGATCAATAAATTAGGTTTAGTCACATAAATTTATATCTATTATGTGTACATGAATTTATATCTATTATTTATAACAAAAATTTCGGGAGAAATAATAAAAATTATGGAGATGAATAAATGAAATGGGTCATTCCGTCTCGCGGTCAAAAGAGTGTGACCAAAATAAATATTCCGATCACTAAATTGAATGCATTTATTTCTGATATAGCTAGAAATAGACTGATGAAGCTATTATTATAAGTTATTTATACACGCCACATAAGAAGGAGTTGGAGCGACTTGCAGATATCATCTTTTAACAGGCAGGAATACAAGTCCGGCAAGAATACAGGTCCGGCAGGAATCCGGCAGGAATAAAAGTCCGGCAGGAATGCAAGTCCGGTAATATCATAACAAAATGGATTAGTTAAGAAAAGTTGTTTCCTCTCTTCCTTTTTTTTTTCGAGGCTCATGATTTTTTCACCAATATTATTTTCAGTTTGAATGTATAATGCTTTGTATTTGGAGCGGGACAGGGCGTATCGTAAGAGCATCCGCCTGAGGTTGGATGGGTCGAAGGATCGATTCTCATCAGCGGGTTAATTGGGTTATTTTGAGTTCCAAACAGTGATCCACAACTGGTCCATCAAAGGCCATAGGGTGTACTATCCAGTTTATGGGGAAAGTGCACATACAGTATCCCTTGCTGTTATTCAGTAAGAGTAGCCTATGTGACGGCAGTTGGTTTCATCTGAGACCATGTGTCGATATAGCCGTGCGTTTGACATCCAATAACCGCTTATCACTAATAACTGTGTACCAGAGGTGTAGTTAAACAAACAAACAAACAAACAAACAAACGCTATCCTTATCTTTACTCACAGACAGGTTAGCACATACCACGGTATTTGAGGTACACGTAAATTAAACGCACGCGAAATTTTCAGTTTACAATACTCTATAAAACATGAGATATAGCTTGTGTGTTGTTGTATCATACTGTTTCTCTCTATTTCACTAACAAATGCTTTCGATTGTTCTTTTTTCCCCCCGAATCTCATCATTTTGTCATCAGTATTAGTTTCTGTTTGAATGCATCTGGAGCCAATTTCACAAAACATTTACGACTAGTTGTGGGCGTAAACTTAAATATCTGTCGAAAAGTCTTTCCCAAAATATAATTAAACCTAATTGGCTCCAGGAACGAATAGCATCCCCGAGTAATATATCACAAATGACCAAAAAATCCATGACGTTTCAGCTACTAACTATATAGTTCTATCACTAACCGTTAGCGATCGAAATTTCTTTATTTGCGTTTACGTCCACAACAAGTCGTAAACTAGACTTACGATGTTTTGTCAAATTACCCCCTGTTCTGTATTTGATTATTAGGTCACTTTAAGCCGTGTAGTATAGCGAGACAAAAGTAAAATGAAGAAATCGATGCTTCTTTAGGCCAAACAAAATAATATGTCTGGTTCCAGTTACGCGAACGACCATTGAAAAACCGTGCGGTTGTAAACAAAAAAGCACAAAAAACAAAAAACATTTCCGACCGACCGAATCTAAATCCATATTACCAAATAGCGGATATTTTCCTAAATTTTTAACTGCATTCGGTTTGATGGTTTTTTGTATTCATGTTTTGAAGCTAAACATTTTAGTAAAAATACCGAAACTGAAAGTGAGATTTTTTTATGGAAATAGTAGTATTGATAGTGTACTGACATACGAACAAAAGTATTATACTAGTATATACGATACCTATCTACCCTAATTATTTACCTCTAAATAAAAAAGATTGAGCCTACCTACCCTATTTTATTTGGCTTATGTAATCGGAAGCACACATATTCTTTTATTTGACTTTATCATTCTCTGGATGAGATTTTAATAAAAACAAGGTCTCTGTCTTAACCATTGAATGTTCTCAATGTTTGACATCATCAGGAGAAGACTGGACATAAAACCAAGTTTTGCAGTGTAGTATATAGCGATGAGATTGTATGGATTACAATTCATTCAACACAACCATTTTAGATCATTATACATGTTGTAATTGATTTAAACTGAATGCATTGATCAATTGTGGAAGCGGAACGTAGCTCATCGCAAGATGGTCTTATTGTTTTTTTTCACGTATTGTAACACTATACGTATGTAAAAACACGTCCAAAGATCGATGATGCTTCCTTTTATTTTAACTACGTCTGGGAACGTGCAGGCGGAACCTCCATGTCAAGGCTATAAGACTGGAACCAGAAAGAGAGAAAAAAACAAAAACGTTCTTGGCAATGAGACACTCATTGACATCAAAGGTTCGCTAGCAGAGCCTTAAATTCAATTAAGAATCTCATCACATGATCGACTTTGAATGAAACAAACTCACGAAACGATAGTATTGAATGCAAAGCTTTGTGTAATTTTTTCATACGAATGTCCACGGGGAATTGGAGGTACGAATATGCATGGCCACATTTCATTGAGAAAACTTCAAAATAGACCACTATGCTCTTAGCAAGTTGATGTGCATTTTGAGTGGATTGGGCAAATTGTGAAAGCTGTTTGCCTATCAAAGACTTTGCCTTGTACCTTATTAAATGAACGCATTTCGAGTCGGATCCTTCGAGTAAAAGCCATTGAAGGTCGGCGGGCGTGCAGTCAATGCCTGTGGTTCTTCCTCACTAGATTTTCTTTGGCGGTCACGTAAAGAAAATACAAATTCCTTGTGGTAGGAAATTGACAAATTACGACGAATATTTCTCTTTGTCAGAACCAGGGTCGAATGTGCGTCTCGTGGTACCTCGTATACGACGTTTGGTTTCGCATTAACGACACACTCCAAGATGGGTGCCATCTAATGCTATTAGGGGACCAGTTGGATTATATTCCGTTCCAACCAATGATCCATGCCTGGTCTATCAAAGACCGTGATGTTTGCTATCCTGTCTGTGAGAAAGCGCACATAAAAGATCCCTTGCTGTTATTGGATAAGAGAAGTTATGTGACGGCAGCGGGTTTCCTCTATGGCCATGTGTCGATATAACCGTGCGTTTGACATCCAATGACCGTTGATTTATAACCAATGTGTTCCTGTCGTGTCGTTAAACAAACAAACCCTTTTTTTTTGGATTGTGAAACACATTGATATTTACGCACGGGCCCTTAGAAAGTAGAGTTTCCAGATATTCGTTAGAACTGTTCAACTTGAAGGGTTTTTTTTTTAAACATTGACCGTAACTTGGTGGTGCGTAGTCACTGGGTGTAATGTGTTCGCGTAGACGTCCGTTGTTGCCGATCAGTCACGTGATATTTATAGCGAAGATCTTTGGGAAAACGGAAAAGTTAGTGACATTTTTTATAAATTGTTGCTTAAATTCGGTAAACACAGACAACTTATTAGCATCTACTGAGAGTTCAGTCTAATAGAGTTTACATAGATGTGTTATAAAGAAAATATATGTTGTTTTATTGGCTAAAATACACGATGATCATTAGGGGGGTCTT
>JAULBR010140730.1:0-17951 GCA_032355825.1 Melanodrymia aurantiaca
TGTAAGTACATCATAACTTTTTTGTTTATTTGTTTAGACAATTGAATGGACTAATTATATATGTCGTTATTTTTCACATGGTCCTACACTGCGCATGCGTAGTAACCAGTTTTCTCTTAGTACCACGCTTTTCAATACCACGAGGATACACAGTATTTTAACATAAACATACATTCACATACATGTACATAATTATATAAACCTTCTTTCACAGATATACCGCTAGATATATATTTGCAGTCTTAGGCTTATCTATGTTGTGTCCCAAACTTTTTTGCTGATATTTTCATCTATATTTTCTCCTTTTTTTTTACAGAATTTGAAATAAAGCGCCAAATCTCTGAGAAAGAAGATGGACGACAAATTTTAAATGAAACGAGAACATATGATGGTGAAACTGGGTACGTTATACAGAATTTGTTGAAGATCAAGTAGTGCAATATCTAATCTGTAAATATTTTGAATTGGCCAGTTTTATGATCTTTTTTTACATCTATTCTATATTCCCATGAGGATATTACGCTTTAAAAGTTCTTCTATATCAATTGCAGAACTTAATTGATTATCATAATTTGTCTGAATACGTGTTTTTAACACACTAAATAAGCAAAATAGTGAAAGCAGATTGAGTTTCCACTGATCAGTAAGTATTGCACATATCTGTGCTCTAGTTGGGTAATGGGTAATGTGGTTTAACGCGTTCATCCATCCGAAGGATGTTGTAGAGGGCGCTGAGATTGAGACGACGTCCCGACCGTAGTAGGGTCATCTTCTCAATTCCAGAGGTGCTCTAGTTGTTATTAGTTAGTCTTAAATACCATTATCTATTTGAAACATTTCAGTGAAACGCTGCCGATGAGAGACAAAGAGAAACTGCTTGACTACCGCTTCATGCCGGAGCCGAACCTGCCACCACTTCATGTGTACCAGTCTGAACACCAAGCTGGAATGAAGTCACAAGATGTGATCATTATTAGCCAGCTGAAGGAACAACTGAAGGAGATGCCGGAGGAGAAAAGACTGCGTCTGCAGGAACAGTACGGTCTTCCACTCACCACAGCGGTTGTACTGGTGGTACGATAAACAGAGAAATACAGTCAAACCTGCTTGAGCAGCCACCTGTTTTAAAGGGTCACCATAATATTCTACCAAATCATAAAATTTAGTGCATTATGACCAGCCACCTGCCTAAACAGGCCACTTTTTGTTACTCCCTTACATGTAGGTGGCTGCTTAAGACCGGTTTGACTGTAGTTTGTTTAATGACATCACTGGAGCACATTGATTAATGATCATCAGCTATTGGATGTCAAACACATGGTAATGTCGACACATGGTGGCAGAAGAAATCTAACACTACATGGGCTGCTCTTACTGATTAGGAGCAGGGGATATTTTATGTGCATTTTTCAACAGACAGGATAGCACACACCACTGCTTTTGATATAGTAGTCAGATCACTGGTTGGAATAGAAAATAATCTATCAGATCCACTGATGAGGATCGATCTTTCGATCTCACCGATCTCAGGTGGTTGATTTTGCAATGAGCTGGTATTTCTTCAGGGATAGGCCTATTGTAATTTGTTTAAAGTGCTGCCGATACACATATATTTTGTTTCAGTTTTATAAAAAGCATTTTTAATATAATTATGAGATGTCTGTGTCGATATTCTTCTTAAAACCAATGTTTGTCTGTAGATTCTGCTAGGAAATTGTATAAACAGTCTATATTTTATGATCTTTGCTACTAAACCAGTTCTCAATTCACGTATCAAATTGTGTATCAACTTGTGGATATGACGCTCGTCACTGTTAGGAACTGATTGACAAGTCCTGTTTTGTCTTCCAGAATGAGCCTGGGCTGTTGTCATACTTTGAGGAGGTTCTACAAGAAGACAAACGAAACCCTGCCGCAGTGGCTGCCATCATGCTGAATGACTTTCTGGGACAGTTAAACTCAAGAAATATAACAGCACTAGACAGGTTTGTCTTGGAAGGATGTTTGTAGTGTAGTTTTTGTATCAAAGAGTACATTATTATCAACAGTAAATTGTTCTTAATTCAACTAGGTATTTCATAAATCGAAAATCATAGTAAAGCTGATGTATTGGTGATTAGTTTGCACATAAAATATGGCAACAGGATGCAGCTCTGTCATAGATAAAGTTAGTATGTTGAACATCACCACTGGAGCACATTGATTAATAATCAGTGGCTTTTGGATGTCAAAATGTTATGTGGGCACATTGTCTCAGAAGGTTACTCTTATTGAATAACAGCAAGGGTTCTTTTATTTACACTTTTCCACAAGCAGACAGGATAGCACATACCATGTCCCTTGTAAAACCAGTACTGGTTGGAACAGTTAATAGCCCAAAATGTCTACTGATGAAGATTGATCATTCGACATCTCGATTCTCAAGCAGATGTTTCTATTCTAAGCTACATCCCACTGGTTGTCATACTATTAAAGCCTGTGCTTACAGTGTTGTAGATCTAGGGATTTATCCAGGATTTTTCGCTTGTGTCCCATGACTGGTGGGATTGTAAAAGTAGCAAGAGATCAGAAAATTTACAAAATAATTACATTGGCAAAATGTTTCTACACCAAAAAGGCAAGCTTTAACAAAACAAATTGGGAATTTGTTGTGCCATTCACTTTTGGGAAGAGCTTATCATGTCTTATGTTAGGTACTTCAGAGTGATTAGATACCTGAGATCAGCAGCTCCATATTATTTGCCCCGGATCTAAAATGTCTTACTATTAATTCAATTAATTTAGGTTTATTAACTACATGACGTGCGAGGCATTATATATTTCAGTATTTTACTTTGAAATCAAATTTAAATATTCCTCTTTCAGTCCAGTGATTGCTGCATCATTTGGGGAGTTATTTGATATGCTGTCCTCTGAACAAATTTCACTATCAACAGCCAAGAAAGTAAGTGTCATTTTCTTAGAAAGCTCACAGATTAGCTCACTTTTATATATTTTTTATTTCAATTAGTTCATATTTTGCATTAGGGAGGTTTGTGGTATCTTGGTAATATACTTTCTGTTATAGCCGTGTTGAGCTCTTGCCACTGATGTTCATATGTGATACCAGACTTGGATTAGCTTTACAGATAGCCTCAAAAAATCAAGTTAATAACGGCTGAGTTATATGTTTTGTTTTGAACATTAATGGTGCAACGTTTGTTTAAGATAATATATTTCGAACATTCGGATAGTTTCCATTCTTTGTGACTTTCATATTTGGATTATACAGAATACAATATATTAATTGATTTGTAGGTCTTATCAATAATGTTTGAGAATCCGAAATCAAGTGCACAACAAATAGTGAGTGAGAAAAACTGGATGCAAGTTGGCAATCTTGACCTTATTGAGGCGACCTGTGGAAATGTCTTGGACAACAGTGCTAAACTTGTGAGTGAATTGGCATTTAAAATATTACTACAGTAACTGCTTCTATTTAAGAAATGTTATTATTATACATGTATTTTGTAGATGTATAAATGAAAGCCAACAAAAGTTCAACGAACAACTATATGACATACAGTGAAACCCCTCTAAGCCGAACACACTTGAGACTGAGTAAAATGTTCAGTTTACAGAGGTGTTCGGTTTACTGAGGTTTAAATAAAACACTTAAGGCTGTTTGAGACTTTGAAATATGTCCGGTTTAGAAGGAATTCCGGTTTACTGATGGTCCGGTTTAGAGGGGTTTCACTGTATTATTAACTGATATAGATATTGTTAGCATACATAGGTATATTTTTTATGTAGGCCTACAAAGTAAATTATGATTAAACTATTAATATTTTATAAACATATTTTCAGGTTATCGAGTATAGAAAAGGAAAAAAGAAAGTGTTCAACTCTCTGATAGGTCAGGTCCAAAAGCATTTTGAAGGCCGTGCAAACCCAAAACTTGTGATTGAAACCTTACAAAGACTTATTGGAAGTGAAAAATAAAGTAAATTTTGGAAAGTTTACATCAAGGAACTGTGTTATGTTTTTATTGCAAATGAAACCAAAGATAAAAAAGATAATGTTTGTGTGTTTAATTACACCATTAGAACACATTGTTTTATTAATCAGCGATGTTATTGGATGTCAAATGCACTATCATATTGACACTTGGTCACAGAGCAAGCCTGCTACTTCCACATGATCTACTGTTATCAAATAACAGCAAGGACTCTTTTATGTACACTTTCCCTCAGACAGGATAATACCACACTATTGCCTTTGATGAACAAGTCATGTATCCCTGGTTGGAATGGCAAATAATGCAATGGGCCCACCGAAGATTAATCCTTTGACCCATCGAACCTTAACAATCTTGTGCTGCACTACATCCCATCTCCCTTTCACCAAATATGCAATCCATTGACAGATCTAGATGCCATTCCGGCATTCTCCCATCTAATGGTTTAGTTTATACAGTGACTGACCTAGAGGGTTAGCATGTTCATTGGTGGAATTAGAGGTTTAACATATCCATTAATTGATCTAGAAGTTTTGCATTTTAATTGTCAGACATAGTTGTTTAGCATGTTCATCGAATGACCTAGACGTTTAGCTTGTCAACTGAGTGGCCTAGGGATATATCATGGTAACTGAATGATCTAGAGATTATTATGTCGATTTAATGACCTAGAGGTGAGCATAGATGCTTCATAAGATTAATGTTACGAGTTCATGTGGACACCAGCTTTCTGTCGACTTGACGTATGTTATCACTCGGAAACCTCAATATTTCACATATGTCTTCGTGTACTTTTGTCTATACATGTTTTCTAAGATAACGAAATGTTTCCTTTTCTATAATTATTATAAGCTTTTTAAAATGCGTATGGGTCTATACAAGAAGAAATCTATTGTTATCGGAATCAGTACTGAAGTATTAATTAGGGACAGAAAAAATGGCAAAACGTTTGACTTCAGTCTTATTTAGTAGGAGGTGGTTTATGATGAATGTATGTTAATGGGTATTACGTACACGTACACATGTATGCGTAACCTCCACCCCCACCCCACCCCGTAACTTCTTCGCTTTTTTTAATGCAATGTAAGCAATATAAATTTTGCACACACAACCTAAAGACAAAACGTCATACAATTACTATTCTCAATCACACCTGTTACAAATTCATATAATATATACACGACTGACCCTTCACAGTATGTTAACAATTTCCTCGGGCTAGAATACCAGAGGCATAATGTAAACGCGTATGTATGTATGTACATAGGCCTACATACAATAAATGAACCATGCCATGCATGCACGACGAGCCAGCATCATTCATTAGTGTTAGTATTATGTATAATTTATAAGAGTATCCGTGAGCATGCTTAAACGGAATGGTCATTCATAGTTCACACTGATAGCTGATTTTGCTATTTTAACATAAATTTTGTTTGTGATCATCAACTCCAAACTAAACAGTATATTTTGTCTTGCTAAAATTATTCATAACCATATACTATAGTTATATCAAAATAAAAATACACATAATGCATATAATGCCAAAGCCTTTCCAGAAGCGATTAAAACGTCACGCATTTCCCGTCAACTAGACGGAAAACGATTTCACTTATTTGTACTACTAACCGACATTATTTTATTAAACACACTGTGCTTATACGACACATTATATATTCTAATATAGCTTTGGCCGGAGACTCAATTGTATCAACTATGATCAATTATGTTAATACTTGCTAGTGTGCAATTTCAATGTGTGCGTTATTTTACTATCAATCATGTTTATGTTATTGATGTTACTTGAAAATCATTACGCTAGGCTACATGGATGTGTACGGAACGCACATGTATTTTATTATACATGTACAGTCAAACCTGCTTGAGCGGCCACCTGTATTAAGCAACCACCTGTCTTAAAGGGTCACCTTAAATTTCCACCAAATCATCAATTTTAGTGCATTATGACCTGTATTAAGCAGCCACCTGAGTTAAGAGGCCACTATTATTTACTCCCTTAGCCTAAGTTAGGTGGCTGCTTAAGACATGTTTGACTGTATATATAGTTTTAAACACGGGTGCTGTTTTGTATTATTTGTTATGTTTAACCCGGATGCATGCACTTATTATTCATACTCGATATAATATAATATATAAAATTATTGTCTCTTGAAATATACCCATAAAACGGTCGAGTCTATTATAGTTATTTAAATACATTATGTAATATGAAATAGGAAACTAATACCGGTAGTGTGATACACCGCATACATGCACGTCCTTGTGTTATATCAGCGTTATTTTTATATCCATGGGTAATTCCAGTCTTGTGTCAACATGTACGCTTGTACATCAGTGATATTAATAGACCATCTGTCACTGATGATGATCATCTTAATAGCAATGCTTTGTATTACAGACCTAAAATTTAATTATGTTTTCGTGCATGCACCAATACAAGCGTCTGTTAACGTGCCCATATCACTTTTGAAGTTTGTGTCTACTTTGTATAGTTTTGTTAAAGTTTGTTCCAGACCTTGAACAAATGTTCAATAAAATGAATAATGAATGTAACAGTTGTTGCGTAGGGTTTTTTTATGGCATCGTCGGAGCGGAACGTAGGGAAGACCAATAACGTACGGCTGATCCATGTTCGATGCGTT
Organism: Melanodrymia aurantiaca; assembly: GCA_032355825.1. Taxonomy (NCBI): domain Eukaryota; kingdom Metazoa; phylum Mollusca; class Gastropoda; order Neomphalida; family Peltospiridae; genus Melanodrymia; species Melanodrymia aurantiaca. Next base: position 6,661 of record JAULBR010140730.1, read on the forward strand.
GGTTCTCTGTTGACCCGCTGGGTTATTTCCCATTCCCACCATCTGTATAATTACATGTATGTGTAAGTGCATGGGTGTGTGCGTGCGTGCGTACCAGCACGCGTGTACTGACGTCATGACCAGTCCACAACTGGTTTAACAAAGGCCGTGGTATGTACAGTCCTGTCTGTTGGAAAGTGCATATAAAAGATCCCTTGCTACTTATCAATTTGGGGTAGCTAGTTTCCTCACTCATACTAACACTAACTTCTGTCCTGGGCAGGCAGCCGAGGCAGCTGGACTGCGTGACCATCACAGACGTGCTTGAACCTTAATTTGATATAATTTATATGTTTATCAAACACGTAAATAGGTTATAACTAACTAACGATATACAGCATTTTCGGAATGGCCGACCTTTGACGTAACGGACCTTCGAAATAGCGGCTAGTCCACCTTACACCATGTTCTGTCGTTTCTGATTGCGCCGTGAAGGCCTCAATGAATAAACCCCAAAGAAAAGTAATTCATGAATTCGTTTAGTGCAGCGTTTCCTCTTATCACCCAGACCCTCTAGTTCCCACTCCTACACGTCAGCACTGATATGATAAAACAAATCCAGATTTCTATCAGATTATTTCACTGCCGTGTGGAATTCCAATGATTACGAAACTTTGTGAAACGGGTTTGACCCTATCAATATCATTGCTGTCTGGAATTCAAAGGAACCGAGTAGGACGGATTGAAGGCTTTAAACTTTCAAAGTTTGACCGGCTTACTAGTATTATCCAAGTCATCAGCCAAATAGTGTGGTTGGGACATAGTAATTATTATAATATATATGCTCATCAATGATATTAAGATCCTACCATGGGCGTCATTTTCTAAAGAAAAGGCGGTGGGGGGGGGTGGGGGGCATGTGTTATTTATACTAAAACGTGAGGGACCAATGCATGTTAGTCCCCCCCCCCCAACTCCAAAAAGTGAGGGTGGGGGGATGGGGCATGTCCCCCACCAAGTGACGCCCATGGATCCTATAGCCACTTCATGTTTTGTCGATCGTATTACGGACACACAAACATGCTCATTTACTATTTATTGGAATGCTTGGACCAGTAGCATGTAGAGGGAAGAGAATGTAAATATACGTATCACTTTTGATAAATGTATACGTTAAAACAAGCTAGTATCCCTTCATGTAATTACTGGTCAGTTGTTTTCATTCAGATCTATATGGGATTCAGTACCACTAACTAGAGAACATAAAAATACTAGGTACATGTACATCAAATACGCTTAACAACCATATAAGTATTGTTGGTAACGGGTTATATTATTGCGTCCTCGCATTTAGGGCAATACTTCACTATTCCAATCAAAATGAATGTTGTTTCAACCCATTAGGGAGTCAAAATGAATATAATGGGTCATCAATAATTTTTTAAGTCACTCACCATTATGTAAAATTGCTTGTTTAACATCATACGTATACGTCAAAACTTGCAGCTATTTAGTTCGGACATTTATAACGTCACGCTATTGTTTGGAGAAAGCAGCAGAGAAAACGTTTGGCGTTCGAGTGATTGCGGGTTTTACATGCTACATGCTACTGGTCACAGCTTTGTTTATCGAATTCTCTCGTATAGAGAAATTACAAGGTTTGATTATTTTGATACTGTTCTGGGGCGGTATTTATCAAACAACTTAAGTTTTTTTTTAAAGTTTTGACTTAAGTTGTATTAAATTGAATAAGGTAAGACAACAACGTAAGCTTAAGTTTTTGTAGAATTCTTAAGACACCTCAGGAGGAAACTTAAGACTGAAGTCAAAAACGTCCAAAACTTGTCTAGTTTGTTCTTCTTCTCAGAACTGAAGTCACAATCGTAGACTTAAGTCTTTTCTTAGACTTGTCTTATTTCTGACTTAAGTCGCTTGATAAATACCGCCCCTGGCCCTGCATTTGTGATATCCCTCTAAATTCGAAATATGCGTTAGTTGGCGAGATACATTCAAACGTCTACACAACCCTGATTAAAACAGCAGCAATAAACAGCTTCTAGTTTCACCACGGAGTTCGAAGTCTGTTCATATATGTATGCTGATCATGTATAGTGAGGAAAACGAGAACTAATACCCTAGCATTGTTTTAGTGCAAGAGCATCTACCAGAGGTTTGATCAATTGATGCTACTCGGTGGACCTATTTGGTTATTTCCCATTCCAACCAGTGATCCATCACTGGTCCAAAACGGTTATGGTACGTACTATCCTGTCTGTAGGAAAGTGTACATAAAAGATCCCTTGCTGTTATTCGATAGACCAAGTGTAAATATAACCATGCGTTCCAGTGGTGTCGTTAAACAAATTTTGTTGTTTTTGTAATGTTATAAGCAATATTTTTCAAATTTCATTTGTATACAATGTATTGATTAGTGACAAGCTCATGCAATTAACTTACTAATAACAAACAAAGAAAAAACTTGCTAATCTTTTTTATTATCTTAAGTTATACTTGGTGGCATTGTTAATGGGCCTGGTTATTCAGTAGAATAGCAGTGACATGTTCATTTTAAACAGTTTAAAAAGTTATCATAACCAAAACAGCTATATCAATGTTTCTGAATGCAAGATGCTGGAATAAAACATAAAATCACAATAAACAAATAACAAGGAAACTTACTAAAAACAATACCAACATCTTATTCATCCAAGCAATAGTCCTATAAGACTATTTTGATACACCAAAAGGACTGTTTTAATAATCCTTTTGTTATTATAGCACACTGAAACCTTCAGTATGTATAATTTTACCATCATGAAATTTCAATTCATGCTTTACAGGTACTTTAGAGAGCACCATCTGAAGAATGAAAAATTAGGGCATGACCGTGCATCCTACAACCACTAATATCTTAAATACCAGCGTAGAGCCTTAGCATGGGCGCCGGAACTGGGGTGGCAAGGTCATGCCCCCAGACCCCCTAGCAAATTTGGGGCACTTCATGGCCCCCAACATCGCTAGTCCACCACCCCAATGTCACAATCGTTCCGGCGACCCTGCTAAGAGGTATAGTATCAATTGAAACTAACTGGATTGAGTCCCAATACAAAACAATATAAAGTAAACTAGTATCCTAATTCCACGTGTTTGAAGGTACATGTGTATGTGCCAGTGGACTGAATTACGGTAATAAATCTCAGATATCCCAAATGGCCATAAAAGTCAACAGTAATCCTGTTATTGCCTTCATAAGAAAAAAACAGACTTCTATATAATAGTATATTCTTTTGTAACTTTAATTGGTTTTTAAGCATGTTTCCTGATGTCCAATAACCGCTGATTTATAATCGATGTGTTTCTAGTGGCGTCGTTAAATAAAACAAACTTTACGTTTCCTTTTATAAACCATACAATATTCTATATAATTATGCACGAGAATAACGTTCATAAAAACGAAATCAATTTAGCCAAATAATAAAAATCAAATGCTTCTGTATTCTAAAAATACTCATTTAAAGTAAGCTTGATGTTTTTTTAACATTTTGATTGAAAATGCACAAGGTATTATCACATCGGCTCACAAACAAGTAGGTTATTACACGCTACATTAATATCAAACACTTTAAAAAAAATTGTCTCCAATTTAAATAGATTTTTCATACATTGATCGACAGTGTATTCTGGAGCATCGCTATTAAGCATAAAAGCAATTTATAAATAGTGCAATAGAGCAAAATGGTTAACGAGACACTGAAGGAAATGGGACTTGACAACTTCATAGCAGTGTCTGGCAAGAATGTAATATCAAATACAAACACGAAAAACACCCACGGATACCTCATTATTAAATGATCAAGATACAAATAACTAAAAATTAACTGAATTGAAAATGGTGTTGCTACTTGTGCATGACTAAAAGCTGTGATCTACAGAATTACCATGTCTTAAATCAAGACCTGCCAATCCTTATCCCCTTGTACATGATTACCAAATGCAATTAGATAGGTAACATATGATAATCATGTAGAAAATGGAAAGTGTTCATAAGATAAGGAACGAGACATAAAAAAAAGCCCTATATCTCATACTGACTTGACGTATCAGTGAAACCTAAATACATCTACGTAGACCAATGGTTAGAATTATCCACCAATGACTATAAAGCAATCCATATCATTATCTACTGCACATAGTCCTAAACACAAAGATAAAGTTAACCTGCTCAAGTGAGTCATAATTTAACAAATCTAGAATAGTTCAAAATCACATGTATTAAAAGGCAATCTCCAACAAGTGTACTCATTAATGGTAGGCCACTTAATACATATTTGACTAGATTGTAGTATATGCTCATTAAAAGATGGCAGTACTTGTAGTGAAATGAAAACTGGAACTAGTAAATGTACCATTTGTTAAAAATAGTAATTTGCCTGATCTTATATTCCTGAGGTTAACATGGAAATATATCCATGTTGCATACATTAAATAGATGTGTATGTATAAAAATGACAGAATTGTTCCTTCAGGATTAGTAAATGTTGACATGATTTTACTAACCTTGGGCTAATGGGTTAGTGTTAGTTTCAACCCATGTAAATTTAAAGCACCAACTTTCACTTTTGAACACCCTACGTTCGTTTTCATTAATGTTACACGTATTAGGTATGGATGAAGCTCAACTTGAAATAGAAAATTATTAATATGATCAATGAAGTTGTTTTGTACAATGAGTGAATGACATGATGTACATCTATTTACAAAGTCGTAAATAATTAATAAAATAGATCCAAAAAGCAGAGTTAAAATTTAATGTAAATTGTCAAAAGAGAAAAAGAATATAATTGTCTGAACCAGTCAGACATAAATTAAAAAAATAGAATAGCAGCCATGATCACTCAAATTCACAGGTAAGTGCTGGCTAACTGATGTCAAACGACATATTTATTCACAACTCATCGTCAGTTTCAGAAAGTGAAACAAATTGTTCATTGACTATAAATATCTGTATCCATTTTGTAAGGGATTGGAAAAATACAACATTCAAATTTGAAACAAATCTGTTTATAAAAAAATAAACACATTTTAATATCAAAAGAAAATGAAGATTTAATGATATACCAGCACTTTGTTTGATGAATGGCTATTTTGTTTCAACAAGGTGTAATGTTTTAGAAATATGGCTTAGAGCTTGAGAGAAAATAAGCCTATGCCTGCCATACATATAAGATTTTTGAAGAACAGCAAGCAATATTTTATATGCATTTTCGTATTTGGTATTCACTTTCTCCACACATGGTACATGTACTAGTATTTAAAACATACATGTACATGTATGTTGATTGTACAGTTATGAAGAAGATTGGTTGAAACTCAATGGATTTATTGAATTGAACCAGTTTTAATACAATCTCTCATACCCAAGGTCCATGCTCTGCCACTGAGCTAAATTCTTCACTTTCTCATAATTATACTTAAAAAACTTCATGGTTTTATATCTAAATGGTTTCTTGCTTATCCAAAACATGTTAACTGCTTTTCAGTGTTGTATTATTAAAGTTAAACTCAATTATGAGGTGGATCCATTTGTTCCGGACTCAGAAGAAAATACAACTTGAAGTATAAGAGTACAATTCTCAATAACTAAGAAGAATGAATAAAAACATTCCCTACCATTTGGATGAGTGGGAACAGACTTAAAACAATACATTGCAACCGTGGATAATGTTGGTAAAATACTGAAATTTGGTGAGCGAAAAAGCATCAATGTATGACTAAAATGTACAATGAAATAAGTTGAGCTTCACCCAACAAAACAGAACAAAATGCTCACATCATGTTCGTCCTCTCAACCTTCACAAAATATCAAAATGGTGTTTTGGTTTTAACATGATAATGTATATAAAACATTCTATCTATACATTTTTCTTAAGCAATAAAATACAGCCAATGATTGACAGCCTAAGGAGAACTGCCTGCCATGAGTGGTGATTAGAAACCTGTACAACCGATATACATGTATATATATATAGGAAACATAAAACTGGTACGGCTATTCAAGAGTTATTTATGCCCTGTTTATGGACTTATAAAAAACATGTTAACATAGTCCATAAAATAACCCAAAGTTAACAATGATTATATAAATTATATAACACTTATGACAATTCTAGATTTATCCCTTTATGCAAATGACATTTTTGATGTTATTCAGTTCACTTTGAAGCTTCATCAGAATGAACATCACTTCAATTTAAAAGTTTATTAATTTACCATTTCAAATACAACTATTCTGTGTAACACCATGTACTTCTTATTACCTTGTAAGATATGACAATGTAACAGTTTAATGCTACATTGTAACAGTTTAATGCTACATTGCAATGCTACATTGTAACAGTTTAATGTTACATTGTATTTTGTTGTTACATTAGTTAATAATAAAACATTTAGAAACAATGTACTTATTCTCCCTGTACTTTACTGTTAAACAGTCTGCTTATAAACAAAACAAATTATAATGGAATGGCCTGAAAAAATAACTTACCACCAAGCTACAGTTGTGAACAAATTCTTCACGGACTACAAATAATTAATACAAATCCCATGTGGTCCACTGACCTCCATTTGGGATACATGATTTGACTGCTGCCTTTTTTTTCTTCTTTGTCTCTCTTTCGAGAAACAAAGTTTTTTTTTCTTATTTACACAACATACATTTACTATTAAATATACATCTACAACTTGGTTTTTTGTTATCTGTACATTTATATTACAACATTTATACATAAATACAACACAGACTTGAACGAAAGACATTAATTGTTGTTCCTTTTGTATTTTTGGGGTTTGTTCGTTTTAATTTTTTTCACATTTTTTTCTTGGCGTTTCCCCAAGTTTTTTCCCATAAAACATCAACACATTCAAATTTTATATATTAACATAGAACACTATTAGAATATTTATTGTTTTACTATTTTGAATAGTTATAACAATAAAATACTAAAATGAATCAAGGGTACAACAAGTGAAGCAACAAGTAACAAAGGGAAAAGAATAACAAATAAAATATATGAATAAAGAAAAAACAACATAATAACTTGGGCAGCAAGAAGTCAAACTGAAGAAAGGATTATCATAAAAAGCCTGTCGTAAAAGAAAAATCTGAATAATTAGTGGTGAAATGAACCAAACACTCACACAAATAATAGCTCCTGAAGAAATATAATTTCAGAAACAAGTAGTTTAAAACAAAAGAACTTTAACTAAAGTGATATCATACTGCAATTTAAGTTTTTAAATGCTTCTCATTTTAAAAACAAGTACTACTTATAGTATTAATTTTAAGATGAGAATAAAAACATTGTTTACAGTCATGAAGGTTATTTCACATAATTAAATAAATACAGATTATAAAATAGTTGCATACTAGCTAAAATATCACTAATTTTGACACAAAAATGGCTAAAACATTTTTTAAACCCTCTGGGTTGTCATCTAAAACAAATTAGTTCTAAAATGAAGAATAATATTTCTGGGTTACAAACAACTACTACTTTCAATACTTCCAGAAGTAAATATGTGATAAAGAAATTAAAAGCGGGATTAAACATTTTGTTACTGAAAAGAGTCAGTTTGCACATACGGCTAATGCTGTAGAACACATCTCTATATCGGAATCTTGGTGCACCACCGACCCACATGAAGTCCAGGTGATCTTTTCCTCCTCATTATACAGTCGCTTGATGCTGTCATAAATATCATCTGTGTCAGTCTGTTCCACCTTTCTTTTCTTCGACGGCTGCCGGCGTTCTTTGAACAAGTAGGCCGTGATCAGTTGACGACGTTGAACTAGGTGGCCAGCTATCATTTCTCTGCACCTTATAAGTTCTTCATTATCAACCTGCAAGACAAAGAAAAATAACAATTTGTAAATGCTTTGAATCAAATTGATTATCGAAAAGATTTAGTATGCAGGGCCTACAAGCACCAATTAATGAAAATAGCCCATTTGCATTAAGATTATTTAGAATAGACTTACAATGTTTTGTTAATCAAAGAAAACTTTTATTAAAAATACATGTATCTTAATGTGCACATATATTAATTATTCTGATTTCCTGTCCTTAAAACGAAGATGGTAAAAAAAATATCCCTACACTTTTTTAGCATTGTTGGATTCTGATATCAATTTCGAGAGATGGAATTATTCAATTGTTCTAGATTTTTGGAAGTAAAATCCAAATTCCAAACGAGTGGGGAAAAGAAGCAACCAAACTAAATACAAATCTTATGCAATCCGAAACTTCAAGATCTCACAATAGCAAATGTCATACCTTAGTCATACTTTGCAGAACGGCAATGGTTGGTAACCAGGATGGAGTTAACTGCTCCAACTCTAGACTGAGAAGAGCAAGAACAACGGTGGCTGGTCGACTGTGTTGTGCCTCATGGTTACACAGACAAGTGAACAGCTTGCGTGTCATGAGGGCCAGGTGATCGGAGGACGTCATGTTGGTCAGAGCATCCAGCAAACGGGGTGTGTGCCACATCAGCAGTGCATGGAGCTGCAGATACAATCAATTATTCATTCTCAAAACCTCCTAATATTTGCCACTGTAAATTTTTGCAATTTTGAAATAATCAAATCGTGATATATAATTTTCATGTTGCAAACTTTTCTTGGTTTATAAAAGGTGTGTGCCACATCAGCTGCAGTGCATGGAGCTACAGATACAATCAAGTATTAATTTTCAAAACCTCGTAATATTCGCCACTGTAAATTTTTGCGATTTTGAAATAATTATCAAATCGTGATATCCAAATTTCATGCTGCAAATTTTTCTTGGATTCATAAAAATGATATTCTTTTCTGTAATATATTGCAATATGTGTCGCAATACGAAAAACTGAACAACTTACCACATGCAAGAAGTCGATAGCGGTGACAGTATGGATATTCCAGCTCAGTTTATTGAGAACAATGGCCTCCATTCTCAGAACTTCCGCCACAGAACAACCGCACTGGCTCTCGCGTACCAACTCCACAGTGATGGGCACAATCTGAAGTGAAAGCAAGCCAAGGTCAGACACATACTATTATACACTGAATGCTAGGTCCCCACTCTAATTATATTATAAAAAAACCCAGATTACATGTCTCCGGAATTACCATGCTATTCTGTGATATTGCACTTTGCAAAAATGAAGGCAGAGTTTGAAAAAAAAATAAAAATTCTAATAGTAGCCCACACATTGACATTCTAGTAGTCCTATCACATATTCAAATAGCCCCAAATGTTGAAAAAAGGTGATCAAATGTCTACACTTCTACAAAGTTAGTAAAAACATACAAATGTCTAAAAATGTATCAGAAATACTTGTTTTACAAAGTTTTATTGATATATTTATTTGGTAGTCCATTGTCTACCTGCACATGCAGAAGCCAAGAGCAAAATCTGGTTACCACAGGTTGCTGGGCATGGGATTGTTCCAACACTGGAAGGATTCTTTTAAATACTTTCAAACAGATAAGATTGAAAATACTGCAGTTGGAATGGGAAATAACCAGAGTAACATCCCATGTCAACATTTCTAAAATACAATCAGCATTAAATGTATTATTACTCACCTCATCTTCTTCAAGTGTTTTGGCTGCTATGTAAAAACAGCTTACGGCAACACACTGCAGATACCTGGGACGAACCTGGTTCATAGAATTACATTATTATATAGACATATACACTGTAGACATAAATTATATATGAAGCAATCATATGTGTCATTATTCTGAAGAATTTTATGAAAATTATCATTGATATTACTTAGAGACGTGTACAATTGAGGAACAAGTGTGTACCAGGGTATTTATAGCAAAAATCACCAATGCAGTACCTTTCAGCCAAAAAGGACCACAGTTGCTAAAAAGTACAACTTAAAAAACTTCTGTAATCACATGGATATAATGAGATAGGTGCTTGAATCTAATAAGACCTATACCGAAAGAAAAATAGTTTGACTTGTGTTAGACTAGACAGGTACATGTATACATTAAAAAGACTTAAAAAAGGTCTGTATGTTAAGTTTTTAAACAATTAAATTATAAAAATTATCATTGTCAAATTACAACTTCCCACATCAAACATACAAATTAAGTCTGGTCATTATTTACTTCTGGTTATTTATTAAACATAAGAAACAAAAACAACCTCATCTTTTAGCACTATTGAATAATATAATTGTACCTTAACATGGCGAAGAAACCGATCCAACAAGGATATAGCCAGAGCACCAGTCTCTGGTAGAAAATGGAACTTGTTGTTCAGTCGCACCAACCAGACGGCCATATCGTCTCTCTGCACAGCAGATATTTCCTGAAATCAGAATCACAGCATGTTTAACAGATACATTTAATAAGTAGTTTTACAGTCATACAAAAATTAATAAGTTTGCTACCACTAAAATAATGTTTAATTACTAATTAACTTGTTACGCTATATTGTATGTTACAAGGTTTTAGGCAAAACATCAGGTGACAATAATTATTATTCATTAATTCAGTTTGTGTCGTGTTTTCAACTTTTGACTAAGCAAGAATTTATTGATCAATAATTATTTTTTGCTTGGATTTCATTGCTGATCAATGTGATTGAGGAAAATGAGCATATATGTTTAGTCTTAATTGGGACATTTACAGGTTACCTGGTAGATGTATGTAATTACGTAAATTGCAATACAGCTGTCCTGAATCAATTTATTACCGTAGTATTGTAGTGTACCATGGTCATTGTTTAGCAACATATTATGTCGCTCTGTCGCTCTATTGTTACAGAGCTCTCTACAGTTATTACATATCAAGTGTCTATTGTTGCTCAGTCACAGATGAAAACAGAATACATACACTTAGAAATAAATGAGCACATTCATGACACCATTGTTTTCGGCTAAAGTAAATGAATACATTGATCAGCTGATGTGTACCTGGACACATCAGTATAGAGATCTATAACATCCATTAGTAAATCAAGTTCATTAAAAATAACAATTAAACTTTTTTTCTTCTTCAAAGAAACATCCTTTTTTGGTAGTATTTTAATGGGCATTTGTGCAGAAAATATTGATTTGATGAATGCACATCAAGTTTCCACTGTGGGTGAAATTAATGACATTTCTACCCAACTCCAAACCTCTCCTGCCCCCACTCCCCCACCACCTCATTCAGGTTACAGACCTCGACTTAGATTGTGCAATAGCCTAAGCCATATTTGATGGTGGGTGGTTTTAAGATTGTGAAATAGCCTAAGCCATATTTGATG
>JAULBR010140841.1:0-17942 GCA_032355825.1 Melanodrymia aurantiaca
AGGTTGTGCCCATGACAGGTGTGCTTGAACAGTTTTCTGATGGAAGCACACCAAAAATGACCCAACCCAACCCAATGGCCTGGAAAGACATGTGTTTGGATAACAAGCACACAGTGGAACAAATGTTTAGTTTTGGCTGTGTATAGTATGGTATTTATAGTCATATATTATGGTATATACATATAGTTGATTTGCATTCCGTACTACACGCTGTTTGTGCAACATTGCTAGATACATGTATTTGAAAAGTGCCTTTATACATGTAGGTGACACTGTTATAAGTACATGAATAAAACCCACTCCAGAAGATAACACCCCACATGTCTTGAGTGAAAAAAAGAAAATTTCATTAAGGAATTAAACTTTATATGAAATGGAATTGAGTTTAATATCCTATGTAATACCCAAATTAATATTAATTTAAATATGTATAAAAACAAACTTTCAACTTATCTTGAAACACACTATGATAATTATATTTGAAAGCACAGGTATGGATGTATGAACCAAATATTGCTGACCTTATACCATGTGTAATAATTGATATTATGGGGTGTTATAACTTATTCTGGAAAGAATTAAATACATATACCAATTCCACCAAGGAGAAGTGTTGTAAAGATCTTAAGCTAATGACCACCAAGGTCACTGTAGACATTATCTGTGGGTAGTGATTGGTATTGCACTTTATAGTCAGCAAGCTGTAATTGTTTAATGCACTATTTTATATTACACTGAATGAAACGGGACATGTATAATTAGGATATTTCATTCCAACGAATGATAAATACAATGATGTAAAACAAACAAGTAATACAAAAATCCAAATGAAATGTAATACTCATGTTAATGAAAAATGACCTAATTTGATACAAGGCAAGCATCACAGTGTGTGACTTCATCCAGGCCTGTACAGTTTGTATTGTGCTATAGGGAAATAAAAGACAGAACAAGCAAACGGTTATCGGCATATTTCTATACAAAACATTTCTCATGGTATTTTAACCTCCTATCAATTTTCTTCTCCAATGCTCACTGCCTGTGAATAAACTACCGGGAATGAAACATAACAACAATACATCAAAACAATGTAGCATATTAATTAACAAAATGACTGTCCGAATATCAGAACATTGAATAAATAGAGGACATACACTGTACCAAAAACAAGTCCGATATACAGACAGCACAGGTGTCTTGTGTACAACTAGTGCAACTTTATTTCAATATACATGACAGTAATTTATTTATTGATGAGTCAAGGATCAAACTTCTTTACAAAGCACTTGTGTTTATTGACTGGTGGTGTTTACCGTCTATCTTAACCTATAGGTCAAGTTTATAGCATCAAAATATTCTTTAAAAATTTAAATCTATTAAAATGTCTACGACATATTCTCTACATTTATTTCGACACTATTAGCACAGATAAATGAAAATGCATAAAATGATTAACTTAGATACATTGTTTATTGTAACTGGCATCTAATTAATAATTTATTACAGTGGAATGAAAGTGTATTGATGCAATTTATTACCATTATGGGCAAAGATATTGGAGAAAATATGTTTTGATCTTTCCAACCTATATTGCCATTTGATATATAAACATACCATTATTCTACGTCAATTGATAAATGATGAGAGCAAGACGGCCTCAGTGTGACGTAACATGATTATGCTATATCAATCAAATACAAACATTTCATAGGGAAAGTAGTCTATAATAGAAATAAAAACACATAATGTTTACTCATTGTTATCTATTTCTCATATTTATATAATGGGTAATAAATATATTGCCCAACTCGCTACTCTGCAAAACTTTTTAACTTGAACATGTGAATTGATGTTGTCGTTAACTCGTCAAAGACTCGTGAAATGAATCATCAATGTACTTGTGCTAGATAAACTATATGGCCTTAAAGCTCATCGAGTTTTTTCTAAAGCCAGTGCATATAATATCTTGTAACATCTAAAAACTAGAGATTTCTTGCATTGAAAATTACCAAATCATAATCAATGTACCACAAACATATTTTTTAAGATTAGAACTAGGGTCACAATCATTTTTATTTCAAATAATTCACTTCACCTAGAATATTATCAACAATACATGTAGTTAAATATCAGTTATACCCGTCAATAATCGCCTGTTTTACATGTAGATTCCAAATTACTATTTCACACTCCGCATTGCAAGATTAAACCATTTGAAAAATCTGTCTCATCAAAATTTATACACAATTGAATTAATGTATAGAAGATGTCTTGAGGTGTAAATATAGATATATTTTATATCAATGTAAACAGGAATGGTTACGACATGGCCGTCTGTGATTCAACAGGTTTTACTGTATACAAATTACAAGATCTGGTAAATTTAATCTTTGAAGGGCATAATGTTTTGCCAATGTGATCAATGTTGAATTACTGTACTACATACAGATTGCATTTTATTTAAAGTTGACACTGATCCAATATGGAGGGATTTACATAACAACTAAGAAAATAAATTCTAGTGCCATTTTCATCATTGAAAAACAGTAAGTGGCAGATGATTATTCCTATTGTGGTTTTTATCAGTGGGTGATCTTTAAAACACCAGTATCCTTATATTTAACAAAACTGATACGATCTTGGCTGCAATTGTTGGTGCAGAAATACAACTACCATGCCAGCCTTAAAGAACAACATACAATCCATTCCCAACAATTACCACCATGAAATATTCCCAAACTGAGTACAATTCTTAATAGAACATTTCACCAAATGTAGTACAAGCATCAACTGCTTAAAATAAATTCATAATATAGAATACATGTAGTTTCCAATAATATACTACGAACTAAAACATTCTCAATTTAATCTGTTTTGCACAAATTCACCAAACTAGATATGTGAGACTTGAGTTTAATCAGAATGGTCATTAGAAACTTTTTCTTTTAGATGTAGCTTCCCAGACTTGTACATGGGATTTGTAAAATGATATATAACATGTGAAGCTAAAGAGTTGATGCATTAGATAAAACGTTTTATTATTTGGAAAACTAATTGCATGGAAAGAGCAATGGGTTTGAAAATCTCAATATCATGTGCCAACAACTACTACTTAAAAACAAACCTAATAACATGTACATTTTGCTACTAATTATCATTAGTTAGAATAAGGAGGATTTGGTTTTGTCTCATGTGATAAAATTCAAATATTATAATATATTTATTGCAGCCTGCATTTCACACAACAAATATACACCCAACACTACAACACTCGATAGATACTCAAATAATACAGCATATTTAACAGCATTCGTCAACAGATGTCTTAATTAACTGTAAACTTCTTTTCAAGACTAAAATTAGCAAATAAAATATACAGTACAGAGCTTATGCTTAATTATAGAAATTAATATTAAATAAATATGGAAGTTGGAACTAGACAAAACAGAAGCAAGGAAAGGTTCAGTATTAAAGACTGAAAGAATCTCAATCATGACGTTCACCTGCATCTCCAGACAATAACTATCCAGCTGCATGTTTTGGCTATCAATTCGTACACTGTAGACCGAATAATTTTACGTAATATAACGACATTTAAAAATTTCTGTTGATTTTAATAATCGTGTAATAAATGTATGCAATTATGTAGATAAACAAGGACAGTGTTTTCGCTTCTGTTTATACGCAAATTGCAGAAGTTAATGCCGATTATAGCTGTCAATGCCAATATTCTTCTATATGCAATCATTCGCCACACATAAACAATGATTAAAATGACAAATATATGGTCGTAAAATTACTGAATAAATGGAACAATTCCATGTTCACAAAAACAAATGTTGATGCCCTAATTTGAGTATTGTTTGTTTTTTTATTACAAAAAATACTCTAGTTCACAACTCTTTAGATTAAGATACACAAAACAGTTGTTTGTTTGATATTATACAGATTAAAGTGATTCTAATAGAAAAATAAATAAAAGTGAATTAAATTTAGAAATCAAATGTTGATATAGTGTATCTAGGGGTACACTATATTGGGATTAGCCGGCACACACAGATTTGTCACCTGGTCGAGATTATCAGTTAACTGGCATAGGCTGGTTTGGTAGCAAAAATTGGTCAGTTTTGCAAATGGCGGTCGTCAGGTCAGGTCAGTTTGTTTAACGTCCACATTCAGAGCAAGCTGTTATAGCAGACGTTTGGCGGTCGTCAGAATAGCTTCCCTCTTATTCACAAATTATGGATATTCTTTTCATAATGGCATTAATAGTACAGAAATAGCAATAAATTAATAAATCCAAATTTTAAAACATTTTTTTAATATATTACACATAACATGTTCACTTATAGTTCAACTATTTCCCCTTCTCTCTGAAGTAATCACACTTTGCCTGCTATTTTTAGCCATTTCAGCTGGTCTACCTTCACCGGTGCATTAGGAGCTTCCCGGCGTCACAGTGTTTAGAAAATCTTACAATAGCATGTATGATGACTGACCGGTTAGCCATTTAAAGTGGCGGCCAATACAGTGTACCCTGGATGTTATGTAAGGTATTGCTGTGTGATATTCATTATATCAATTCGCATATATAAACACACGTTTTATGTCAAAGTTATGGAATTGTGGATGAACTGAGATATAAATAGATGTCTCGGTGCAAAGAAAGCATTGATTGTTGGTTGGGTGAATCATAATACAGATAAATACATCATCTCTTTATTGTGGAAAGTTATTTAATGTGCGAGTCAGTACGTAACCAATACATACACTATCCATATACTCTATGAGGAAAACGTATTAAGTGTTATCAATGTGTTGCCTCTTTATCGATCCATATAATTTGATGCTGAGCATAAAGATAACATTTAATTTAGTGTTCATTTTGAATCAAGTGAGAAAAACAACGTTCCCATCATGGACTAAAATGATGAATGTACGGCATATATTTTGCCAACCGTCGAGCAACCGTTTTCCCTTGGAATGACAGAGTGAAAGGCAGACAGACCCACATCTGGCAAAGAGTAGAAACACACTGCTAACACGCACAACCTTCTTTGTTCGGAGTCTGGTCTGTGTTCAGTGCGTTCCTCGGTGTGGCTGGCTTGTGCTGTACACCAGATTCAGCTGCATTGAGATCCAAGCTGGAAATAGAGCAAACAAATAAGCTTTAGAGCTGATAAGGTGGAAATATTTTTTACTCGTTTCCTATTACATGCTGGAAAAATATAGGGTAGGTACATTCTTGGTAGGTAGGGGGAATATTTTTTTTTAAGGGATATTAAATAAGTGTTAATATTTTTGGAATGTTTTCGTGGAAATTTATGTTATATCAAAAAACTGTTTTGGACGTACGAAAAAAGATTTAGGGTTGGCAGGTTCAAATTAGGAAACCGGAAACAAACAATATTTTATGATACGACTAACACAATCAGGGTGAACAATCGGAGCAGACCACAGAACATATACTACAAGATTGCATCTACCTCCATGACATAAGGGTGGAAATCTGGACAACCTCATCAACTCTCCAGGAGAAGTTATATGGATCTATTTGTGATATGCAGAGGACAACCCTATTCATCTAATAAAATAGTCTCCATGTGTAGCAGTGCGATAGATGTAGACGAAGAAGAAGAAGCTTTACAGGATACCTATTTTATTAACAACCCAGAGTGCACATTTAATGGTATTTTACTATTTTATCTGTGATTAACAGTGAATTTTGAACAATAAACATCTCCATAACAAACTACTGCTCAGTTCTAGACACTAACCTGCCATCTTGTATATTCTGATATATTTTCTTTGCTGTGTCTAGAAACGCATCCTCAACATTCTCGCCACTGAAACACAAACATTTAATTAAAGGTACACTCCGGAGTTTCAGTACTTCTACCACATTTCCAGCAAATACAGCATTTTATAATCAATTAAAATCAAATGGTCTTACATTTTCTTGTTTAGAGTATCGATATCTCTATATATATCCACTGTATGTCTGGTCATTCAAATGGTTATCATAGCTTAGAATGGGCTTTTGTCTAAATTAATTTGTATTGTACTAAATTCCAATTTTATCAACAGTCTATTAAATTTAGTGAAATTTCCAGCTAACAACTTTCTCCTATCCGTAGAATACAAGTCATATTTATACTTGCAATAAAAAGAATATATTATGGAGACTAAAAGTGAGGAGAATGTACTTCCAAATGCGTGTATAGATCATGAAACAGACAGACATTTATGGTTTCATATTTTCAGATTAAGTGATTTGTTATCCCCAATATAATTATCACACTGTTAAAATGAAAACAATGTACTATTATTACCTCCTAATTACGACATATTTTGATACGGCATTGGGTTATAGACAAGAAGATTAAATAACTGTACAGTTGATTACGCCCATGGTACTACATCTGTATGTTAAAGTCATGCTTTTTGAAAGGACAAGCCAACAAACAATTTAACTTTTTAAATACAGAAAAACCAACTCACGTCTTAGCACTGCATTCAAGAAACATTAAGCCTGAAAAGATAATTAATAAAATATTATTTAATACAATTATTCAAGTGAAACTTACTATCACAATTAAAAGAAGTTTTGCAATTGTATATAACATGTTTAAACCAGTATCTATGTACTTTTGCATAAGCTGTCCCGACAAGTAATATGAATCATAAATTAAAAATCTTATTAATTCATAAACTGCCTACTTTGGATTTAGGATGTCAGTTCATTAGAAGTAGTATGTTAGAACTGCAATCTGTGACATCATGTATTGCTCAGCAGTTTGAATGAACAGGTAAGTCAAGGCGTAGCCATCTATATTTTTAACATACATGTATCACCAATCAAATTCATAAAAATGAATTTTAACTTGTTTATGGTACACCAAACAGTGCTGGATAGATTAATTACTACACGAACCAGGGGTTGAAATTTAAATTTTGTACCACTATCCCAAAGGAATAGTGAATTTCAAAAATCACTATTCCGTCTGAAAATTTAGTATCCCTTTAAAAATATATTACAGGGTGTGCACTTTACGCTGGGGAAAGGCCTGAATGAACAAGGTCAGGATTCAATTATTATTCAAACTTGACTCACTATCAAGCTTTTTATCACGACTATATTTATGTTAGTTGTACCAAAACAAATTTCAAACTAATCAATCAAAAGGCGTACTTTCTTACCAAAACTTCAATAAATCTGTTGACTATCAGTTATTCTGTGGATATTATTATCTAACATGTCAAGGGACATAACTCTAAACCTATTCATGCAAGTGACACTGTGAACAACCTCCATACTAACTACATCATTGCATGATATAACCTCCAATGTTTTCATTTTTTAAATGGTCAGAGAAGAAACTATAACCTCATCTACAAAAATAATTTGCTTCATGATACTAAAATCAACATACTGGTAAAACATGAACATGTGTGTGTGTGTGTGTGTGAGTGAGTGAGAGAGAGTGTGCGTCTGTCTGTCTGTCTGTCTGTCTGTCTGTGTATGTGTGTGTATGTACGTACATATTTAATAAAGAAGAAATAAAATTTTGTTTGTTTATTATTGCTGTACATAGTTAAAACTTAAAAGAATAAATTTACCATTTTCTTCTGCAAACTGTTTGGCTTCTTCGTATGTCACATCCCTCTGAGCTTCTAAATCACATTTGTTTCCAATCAAAAATATTACCTGGTTTTAAAAGAAAGAAAAAACTTGCACAAATATGATACAATTTTAAGTGCATTGAGACCAGCATTTTATTGTGATTTTATGAATTCAGTATACAAAGTTTTAATCAATAACCCTCTAAACACTTTTACAAATTAATGTCACACAGCGCAGATAAATACAGAGAGAAAAAACTGCTAATGAAACAAATTATTATTAGTGAGAATTCAGTCATATATGGAGAAAACCCAACCACAAATTCTTCTGTTGGCAGTAAGCTTTCAGTCCTCAAAATTTGAGGTAGCAATCAGAAATGCCGCCTCAAAAGGGGGCACAAAATTGATTTGCAACATTTTATTGCAGTTGGCAATTAAGTAATGTTTTAATATATATTTTCTACCATTCTGTTGCCATTCTACTTAGAATTCCATTGACAATTCGTTATAATCGAATGCATTATTTTGAATGTTGCCTTTCAATATAATTAGGTTTATTTTATTATTTAATGTTTTATTGTTTTTATCAGAAGTGAGTGAATATTAAAAATCAATGTGCAAATACATATCACTAATTTCTAAGGATGTCTACTTAAATAGTTTAAACAAAAATAAACAATACCTGATTGTTAATCATAGGAATGAACATATTATTTAACAGTTAGCCCGGGGAAAAAAAGGTTACTTGTTTCCTATTACATGCTGGACAAATATAGGGTAGGGTAGGTAGGTAGGAAAAACATTATATTTATGGATATTGAATAGGTGTTGATAGGTGTTAATAGTTTTGGAATGTTTTCGTGGAAATCGATGTTATATTAAAAAGATGTTTAGGAAACACGAAAAAAACATTAGGGTCAGCAGGTTCAAGTAGGGTCGGTCGGGTAACCGGAAACAAACAATATTTTATAATACACCTTAGTTAAACAGATAAGTAATGGCTCATATGCATTATAGCTCTGGGGAAACCACTGACAATAAATATACCAACAGCACTAAATAAAAATCCAGATAATGACTAACTCAGGTTTAAGACCACCCACCTACAAAGACCACCAATTTAAATACAGTGAAAATAAGGTGCAATTTATTTTTTAAATTGTGATTAGCAGTTTTTCCTACTGGATGGAGAATAGAAAAGCAACTACTGAAATTTGATTAGCACTTTTATAAAATGAGGAAAAATATTGTATCGCGATCGCAAGATTTTGCATCGCTTTTTAGTGATTCGAACCCGGTCATTTTGTAGCCTGCTTATATTAGGCCAAATAAAAAAAAAGAGTTGGTGATCGTCCTTTTCATCACAAATCAGGGTAGGGAAGGAAGATTTAAAAAAAAAATGTTTGTGGAATTTGCACCACAAAGCAGGAGTAGCGGCCAACAGCGCAAGCACCTGGATGTTGTAGTTCCTACGCTGGCCGCCAGATGGACTTGGTAATGGTTTAATCCATTACGATGCTTATGAAAATTGAATTGCTGCTAACTCGATGCATTTTAAAGTTTTTAACCAAACAAAGAAAGTATATCTATTCAAACTCATTTTGAACGTGTACATGTACATTCTCTTACAAAGCATATTAAGGCCACACTTCTTTTCTTTTTTCGGTTTACGGATCCATCGACGTTCATTTTGGAAAATAGAGAGAAAAAAAACATTTCAGTTTTCAGCCAATTTTTTCTTATTTTCCTACCTACTTACTATTTTTACACAGGCAGTGTCGGGAAATATGAAATATGAAAAGTACAAGCCTTTTTGGATCTTTTCTATTTTTATTTCTCCTCCATCCCGAAATTCTTACTAAAAACATCCGTAATACAAAAAAATAAAATAACAGGAATTGAGTAAAAAAAAAATATATTTTCCATCCTCCGACATTACCCCCTTGAAAAAAAAATCTGTAATCCTAAAGATAAATAAAGTGTGGCTTAATATTAACAAAATAACGCGGTCAACACAATTCTATAATTACTCAACGGGTGACTAACATACTTTTTAACATCATATTGTGTTGTTCAGTTATTGATTTAGTCTGGCCTTGTGTACCTATACTTAGTTCGTGAAAACGTGTGCAAAATGATGAGCTACTACATGTAGCTAAAAGAATAATGGATGAACTTCCGACTGATCTCTAGCGAGAGAGTACATTAAAATAAATCTTGAGGCTTCTGCTGTCAAGGGGAGTCCAGCTTCTTCCTGGTTTACTCAATCAGTCAATGAGTTCATGAAAATACTCAACCCTTGAACAAGACAAATGATATCAATACTGATTGAAAGGAAAGATAAACGAAAATCCACGATAAAAGATAAAAGTTTGTTTGTTTAATGACATCACTGGAACACATTGATTAGGCGTATCATAAAATGTTGTTTGTTTCCGGTTACCCGACCGACCCTAATTTGAACCTGCCGACCCTAAATCTTTTTTCGTATGTCCAAAATGTTTTTTTTATATAACATGAATTTCCACGAAAACATTTCAAAACTATCAACACCTATCTAATATCCATAAATAAATAAAAATTCCTAAATAAAATGGTTTTCCTACCTACCTACCCTATATTTTTCCATCATGTAATAGGAAACGAGTAACTTTTTTTTTCCCGGCCTTATTAATCAGCAGTTATTGGATAGTTATATCAACACTTGGTCACAGAGGAAACCCACTGCCGCCACATACAATGTAGGCTACTCTTCTTCGAAAAACTTTTCCACCTGTAGACAGGATAGCACACACCATGGCCATCGACAGACCAGTCATGGATCACTGGTTGGTGTAAGTGGTGTACATATCTACCCAATAAGACTTGCGAAGCACACACTAGGGTTTGAGCCGATACTGCGATTGAAAATACCATGCCACGAGCAGGATTCGAACCCAGTATCTACCCGTCGAGCCCAGTGGTCTAACTACACCACAGAGACCAGTGTAAGATCAAAGCAACTTTAGACATAAATAACACTTGAAATTAAAATAAAAATCCTTAATACCCACGTAGGCGCATATTATTGTACTTATTAGAGTGCTTTCATAATGTCATAAACTCATTTACCACCTGTGTGTTATCCATTCAAGCCAAATACATTTGACTGAATTACGATTTATGTTCTATTTTCGTAAACTATATGAGGCAAATTATTACAGTCATTGTAACAATATTTTGCATAAATTAGCCTCATTTTAAATATTTCCTGAAAAAAAGACCTGGGCAATATTTTTTTGGAAAATTGTTAAAGCAAAATCTTTTCTATGGCGAGTCGTCTACATGTATGATGGGAAAATAAAATAAACCTTACCTCTGTCTTGTGCGTCTTGTTATTTAGTTTATATATACATGTACATGTATGTGCATAGAAAGCCACATCAGGTCATCTGAAGATAACATAAAAATATTATTTATATCAAGAATTCATACTTTAACTGCAGTATTACCCAATTCCATTTCCTTCCAAAATCCCAATTAAGTATACACCTGCCCGATACATATATATTACCCAATTCCATTCCCTGCCCAAATTCCAATTATTATATACCTGCCAGATACATATATTACCCAATTCCATTCCCTGCCCAAATTCCAATTAGTATACACCTGCCAGATACATGTATTACCCAATTCCATTCCCTGCCCAGATACATGTATTACCCAATTCCATTCCCTGCCCAGATACATGTATTACCCAATTCCATTCCCTGCCAAGATACATGTATTACCCAATTCCATTCCCTGCCCAGATACATGTATTACCCATAACCTGTGTACCTCACTGCTGTTACACAATTTTAATCCCTGCCAAAATTTCATTGCAACTGACTGCTATTACCCAATTCCATTCTCTGCCCAAATCTCATTGCAATTGACTGCACCATGCTATAACCCAATTCTATTCTATCCAAAGGTATGTGTATCTAAAGGGTGCAATTTGTTTTTAAAATTGTGATTAGCAATTTTTTTCACTAGATCATTGGGAATGGAAAAGCAACTACTGGAATTTGATTAACACTTATATAAAATGTATTATGAGTAATACCGGTAATATTGCATCGCGATCGCAAGATTTTGCATCGCTTTGTGCGATGCGAATCCCGTCATTTTACAGCCTGATCTATTACCAAATTCCATTCACCACACTAGACTGCTGAATATTACTAAACAGATTTTTTCATTCCATTCCCATTCTAGTAAAACACTCATTTTACCCAAACTTTTCCTTCCCAAATCGCAGTAAGCCCGACTGCTATTAGTTCCGCTATGACCCAATTCCATTCCCTGCCCAAATCTTAGTTAACCCAACTGCTATTACCCATTAAAGACATCCTAATGGAAGCAGTCACATGCACAAAGTCATTACGTTTGAGCCTCAGGACTATACATGCAGGCAGTCACATCTAATAGAGATCGCAACATTTTATCACCATTAATATTGCATATATTGATTTAACAAAAATTCACATTTTAACCCTCAATGGTTTTAACCCAAAGCAACATGTAACTTACGCCTGACAAACTTAATTGATCCTGGTGGTATGTCCGACAGAAAGATGGATTTTCGTAGTATTTTTTTATACTTCCATTTTAGCATGTATCAAACAGGTGGTTTGATTTGTGAACGTTTTAGTATCTATTGAATCTGGACGTATCCGTGTGTACTTAAAAACCAGGGACCTGTTTCACAAAACATTGTAAAGTCTAGTTTACGACTAGTTATGGACGTAAACGTAAGTACAGAAATTTCGATCGCTAATTGTTAGTGATACGACTGTTGTTAGTAGCTGAGACGTCATGGGTTTTTGGTCATTTGTGGCATATTACTCGAGGATGCTATTTTGTGAAACACTTTTTGTCACATATTTACGTTTACGACCACAACTAGTCGTAAATGCTTTGTGAAACAGGCTCCAGTCTACTAACGGCTAAAAATATAAAATGTGTCTTTCCAGTTTTATCCTTGAAAAAAAAGGGTAGGCCTAAGTAGGTGAGAAATTTAAACAACAAAATATTTCACCAGGATTTTTTGTGTTGGTGGTGGGGGAGGAAAGCTGAATTCTTAGAACGAAAAAGCATGAAAAGCGTAACATAGTAGTTGGGTCATCCCACCCCTCCCCCATGAAATTTAGAAATTCAAATTTGTTTAGGGGGGTGTAATCCCCCCCCCCCCCCCCACACCGGTAGCTACGACCCTGTAATAATATCTAGAATGGTAAACAACTGTGGGGGCTTCGTAAACAATTCAATACAAGTCCCTGGGCATGCGCCCGTTGCCTTGTCGCCCTTCCAAGTTGGATTTAGCATTTCGCACAACACGTCACGTGACTAAGTCTAAAAAAATGTTATCCGAATTTCATGTCTTTTTCTGTACGTAGGCCATAATTATTGCTACAATACACCCAGTCAACATTATTATATCATTCCCATCACCTGCAAGCATTCATCATTCACGTCTCAAACCCATGCACAGCCTCTGACATCGGTCAGCTTTGATCACCAGTCAGTAATGTCAAAATAGTTCGTTTTGCGGGAAATTAAACTGAAAGCGGCCTGGCCATTCGAAGACTTCCGCCTGAACGGAACATGCGCATTGACGTATTTATTAAAGGCGCACTCTTTAGTTTTAACTTTGTGACGAGCGCATCTAATGCTATTTGTTACATTTCTGGCAAATAGATCTCTCTTTTTTATTATTAAAGTTAACATTTACTTACATTCAGGGGTTCTAGAATACGGTGGCCCGAGGCCAGTGAATTTAACGCTCGGGCCACCAAATAATTGGTTTGGCAGTGCCCGATGGCCAGTAAAAAAAATTGATTTACTTACATTTGTTTTTTTTATTATTATGTTGGTATTGGTATTCAAAAGTTGGGCAAGTTAATTTTCAGCCACGGCCAGTGAAATTTCAAATCCGCTGGCCCCATGGTAAGTGAAATTTGAAAAAAGTCTAGAAGCCCTGCAGTTTGGAAACTGACCAATGACTGATAGCCAAACTAATACTTGAAAGCATGATGTGTGTCGTAGATAGATATTGTGCTGTGAAATATAGTCCGCTTTAGCCGCAAACAATATTGTTTGTGCAAGTATAATAGTACATAAATAAAATACATTATGACTGAACTAGCTACAGTATTCATTTACTAGTATATCATTCATGTTTGTTTGGCTTCATCAGAATGCATATCCACTGTGCAATCTATAGAATGGTAACATTAGCCTACTTGGCTATCGTGTATACACGAATTACACGTAAGTTTATATCACAATATAATATAATGAAAATGTTAGTTTTGGTTATGATTTTGTGTTTATGTAATTTATACTTGAAAAATAATTATTTTCTATTTTATTTGGATGATACGCAGTAACAAATTCATGCAGTAATTATGTATGGCATATTACACTTAAAGAGATTCACCGACTATTTTGGCATGAAGCGCAATCACTTGACGACGAAGTGATGACTGGTCCATTTAATGTAGGAGTACGGTAGCCTACATGGGTAGGCTGAAATACAATACATTTGTAGTTTACCTTGTGGCATATAATTAGATTTGGACGTATGCTGAAGAGATGTGTGGTGTGGGTAAAACGCGAATACCCTTACTTAAAAATTATAAAACTTCTTACTTTGGGAAAAAGAATCAACCTTGCGGTCAATATGGCGAGCGTGTTGCTACTGAGACAAAACGTTTTATCACCGATGTTTGCATCTAACGTTAATAAATGAGTGTGCTATGATAGTACACAATCGGTACCAGTCAAATTGTTTGTCTCGGCAGCAGAACGCTCGCCATATTGAACGCAAAGCTGGCAACCTTTATGAAATTTTATTCTGCTAAACATAATATTCTCGACGGTGTTCTTATAGACCGTACCCTAACATAACGTACATAACGTGTGTTTTTGTTTCATTTTTACAGTCAATCAGTGCCTCAGCAGCAGATGCAACAGCAGGCGCAACAGCAGGTGCAACAGCAGCCGCAACAGCAGATGCAACAGCAGCCGCAACAGCAGCCGCAACAGCAGATGCAACAGCAGCAGCCGCAAAAGCCTGCTCAGGCTCCTAAACCAGGCGACCGTGACTGGAACCAGTCTGCCGTATATCGCATGATCCACGAGGAGAAGACAAGGACAACAACGACGTATTCATCACCACAGCAACCGCAACAGCAACAGCAACAGCAACATCAGTATCAACCTGCACCACAAGCTCCAAAACAACAACAACAACAACAACAACAAAAGCACCACCAACAACAACAACAACAACCACAGCGGAGTTATGAACCTGCGGCACCACAGCCCCAGTACAATATGGCGGCCCTGGATGATGAACTGGGAGTATCTGATTTTTGAGTCAAATACAACCATTTGAAGTGCAGTCTAAACAAATATATCGATATTTATTATGGTGTATGATTCTGATAAAACGGCTATGCAAATTTTGCAGTAATAATTTGCTTGCGAATTGAAAATGCGTAGAGGTGGAGAGTGAGACACGAACAAAATTTGCATTCGGGAAACCTCGGTAATGTTCGTGATCAAGAGTTCCAACATGTACGGTGACGAACACGTCCGATGTTTTCCGAATGAAAAATTTAATATAATTTATTAAAGTGACAGCTGTAGAGTTAATAACTTTTTTTGTTTTTATGAATTATGCTTGGTGTTTCTTGTAACTTATTTTTTTCCTTAATTTAATAAGTTATTACTTGGGCCGAGGACGTGAAAACTGTGCAATATTGTTAGGTTTGTAAATCCCTACATTATAGTGTTGTCCTCACAAATACCTGTTTTGTCGTCTGTATTTCGAATGTTTCGCGTTTTAAGAAGTTTGTCACAAGGATTTAATAATATCCACTGTTTTCAGCAATTTCGTGTTCTTTTTATTTATAGGTTATGAAAATTATAAAAATCTACGTAATTTTATAGTGACCAACGAAAAATGTTTTATTTAGATTTTAATTCACGTAATTTTGTAATAGTTTGATAAAAGGTGATCTCTGTTTTTTGATTGCTTTACACATTCTTCATAAAAAAAAACGACGAACTTTCCATACATGCATTCCTAAGATGTTTGAAAGTATAATGAAAACTGAATTTTTTTGGAAGACCACGAAATGTATAACGGAATGTTATCAACTATAAGTGTACGTGTTTGAAAAAGAAGGGGCATAGTTTCTGACACCAATTTGGCACGTGTGTACGGTCAGTGCGCTTGTTTAAAGCTTGGATTAACACTTGGGTTGGATGGTGTTGTTAGCTTCTAAATGAATTATTATACTTGTTCCTGTATACTATTTCTTTTACAGTGTATGAAATAATGCTTGTGCTTTAGTTTAGCCTTGCTAGAATGTTGCACTTCCTATTTCGATCGCCCCAGCTGAATTTCATAGCAATACCTTTTATAAACTATTATTGTTTTTCATTTCCAATGGAAGGGGCGATAATCGTCATCTAGGAGTATTGTATTTTAGTCTTGACCCCAGATTGTTGTGCCTAATTCTAGTCTCGAACCCAGATTATTATGCCCAATAACAGCGTTGCCTTTCGTCTTAGCACGAGACTAGTTGATTATATTATTCTAAACAATGTTTGACTTCGCCAATGTCAACAGAAAGCGAAAACAAGACGTACAAATAACAGAATGGAAACTGCACAGAGAATTGCTGATTCAGAGAAAGGAGATACTAAGAGTTCCAGTTTGCTGACTAACTTATTGACGCTTCGAGCATCATTGCATGCTCAGACGTGTTGTTGATTTTAGTGTTTCCTCTTTATATATATGAAATGTACATTTTTCGAGGTTTGGAGTGTTCACAATATAGATATTTAGATAAATTATATTTAAGAGGGGTGATTCGTTTGGTGTTTTTTAATTAAACATTGCGTGAGAAACATTATTAACTGTTCTTTCCTATTTATATACTATGTCGAGGTTGCGAACGAATACCCACGAGAGCATATGCCTATGACTAAACGAGGTTTGTAGAACCTCATTCGCTGTATTTTATGTCAACCTTCACCAAATAAACTGTGATCAATGACCATAGCTTTTTGTTTGTTTTCTTTTGTTTAAGTATTGTTTGTTTAAGTATTGTTTGTTTAAGTATTGTTTGTTTAAGTATTGGTGTTGGAACAGTCGAATCATCAGTGATTATTACTCGTTTTGAAGCATTGATGACGCAGATGACTGATGAAATTCCCAATGTTAACCTAGTGCAATCGTGTTCGTTGTTTCTACGAAATAACAGAAGAAGAAAAAATGGCTGATTACGGCCTTGTATAATGAAGATATGCTTTTGTCAATGTTGCTGGTGTTGACCTTTAATTTTCAATACTAACTACATTTATTATCCTAGTTCCATATCATTCAACATACGGTAACTGAGCTAAATAAAAATCGAACGAATCTATTCCACCCGTATTTAAATGCAACACCCTTCTCATATTACACCTTCACCAAGCGTGAATTCAGAACGGCTACACTCCATATGTCAATTCAGAGCCAGACGTCTACATCCTATGCTAATTCAGCACCCATAGACACCATGATGTGTCAATTCAGAACGCCTTCACTCCATATGTCAATTCAGAGCCAGACGTCTACATCCTATGCTAATTCAACACCCATAGACTCCATGGTGTGTGAATTCAGAACGGCTACACTCCATATATATGTCAATTCAGAGCCAGACGTCTACATCCTATGGTAATTCAACACCCATAGACTCCATGGTGTGTGAATTCAGAACGGCTACACTCCATATGTCAATTCAGAGCCAGACGTCTACATCCTATGATAATTCAGCACCCATAGACTCCATGATGTGTGAATTCAGAACGCCTTCACTCCATAATTATGTCAATTCAGAGCCAGACGTCTACATCCTATGATAATTCAACACCCATAGACTCCATGATGTGTGAATTCAGAACGCCTTCACTCCATATGTCAATTCAGAGCCAGACGTCTACATCCTATGATAATTCAACACCCATAGACTCCACGATGTGTGAATTCAGAACGCCTTCACTCCATATGTCAATTCAGAGCCAGACGTCTACATCCTATGATAATTCAACACCCATAGACTCCACGATGTGTGAATTCAGAACGCCTTCACTCCATATGTCAATTCAGAGCCAGACGTCTACATCCTATGATAATTCAACACCCATAGACTCCACGATGTGTGAATTCAGAACGCCTTCACTCCATATGTCAATTCAGAGCCAGACGTCTACATCCTATGATAATTCAACAC